>PVJD01011755.1:0-44187 GCA_004026545.1 Mormoops blainvillei | reverse complement strand
ATCTTTACATGTATAGTTTGTATTTCAATGAATATTTTCAGCATAAGGATCGCTGTGGGTGAAGCACACATGCCTTCTTAGCTGACAATCCCAAGTGGTAACAAATATGCAATCTTTTTACAGAAGACTCCTGTTCTTAATTTTATCCAGGCATATACACACAGACAGGTACAAAGAACTTACAAAGAATATGTATGCCAGCGTGTCCCTAGTGTCTGTCAGAATCCCAATACTAGAGAACATTAATAAAACACTATGCCAAGAGTGGACTTCATGGTAAAGATGGTAAACACTTGAATAACCAAAGCTGAAGAGGTTTCTTAGCTGTGCAACATCTACATTTCTTTAACAAGTTCATGTGCAATGTGAATTCCAAGAGGGTGTGGCATTGTACACAGTGTTTCCCAAAATTCCTGTCTGGGAAGCTTTGCGCATGGTTCTAGATTGGTGTGCCTTCAAATTTGTTTTGGGAAACCAATTCATTCAAGGATTGTCTCTTGAGATCAGAAAATGGGGGTGGGAAGTAGAAACTATATCTCAGAATACTGTACCTAAAAGAAGTATTTCAGCATATGGATCAGGACAAGAATTATGAAAGTCAAGTGTTGTGGCTAAAGAACTCCCCTCTGAAGCTATCATTGTTCTCTATCATATTTGTCCTAGAATAGAATTTAGACATAATAAAGCTCACCCCCTTCATTGTAAAAATAAAGAAATGAAGCCCCAGATAATCCTAAACAGAGAGGGAACAGGAGTTTGTGGTTGAGCTGGAACTCTAGAGCCAGATTACCTGACTTCAAATTCCAGCATTCTGCAGGACCTCAGGCAAGTAACAAACTCTGTGGGCCTCCGTTTCCTCATCTGAAAAATGAAGATAATGGTAGTCTTGTGGTAAGGATTCAGTGGGCTGGTATTTGTAAACTCCTGTAGGCTAGTACCTAGTATACAGTAAGTACAAGATAAGTGTTTCTTTAAGCAAAATAAAGTTACTGGAGCCTCAGGCTCCTAAACCTTACTCCAACATTATCATTCTCACACAACACTCTCACTGTAATAAAACAATAATTTAACAAAGTGAAACCAAAAGAGTAATGGTTCAACCATAATCAAAACGTCAATGTTAATGAGAAGTTAATAGGTCCACCACTGCCAGAGCAAATCTCAAGAATTCAAATAACACTTCTTTCCTCTAGAAACACATAGTATTTAATTAAAGATATATATGGGCCAGGAAGGCAAGAGATACACTGAGGTTTTTTTTTTATTTACAGCCTTAAGGTTCTAGAAAGATTAGGTCATTTTTTAAGAGGATGTTCACCATATTGGGGGTTAAGCAGGTGGGGGCTGCAGTCTTAGAATGCAGGAAGGACAAGAGAGGGAAGTCTTAAATGGGATGTATTGGGACTCAAAGGAAAATGGGGGTTTCTGGCAGCAAAGTGGCTATAGTCAGGATATGAAGGTGAGCTGAGGTTCCTCCTTTCCCTTTAATTTGTTTTCAAGTAGGCGTGTTGGTAGAGTAGAAAGCTCTGACTCCTTAAATGCAGGCTGTTTTTAAGTCAAATGACATCAGTGGCCTTGTGCTGGCACTTGAGTTTCAGCCTGAACACTGAAAAGCATATTTGCTAACTGGAGTATGGAGAAGGCTCCAGAGAGAGGAAGGGAGAGTGTTCAGCAGGGACAACAAACTGCCCATGAGACATTGTTCACCTCCCTGAGAAACTGGCCCTTGCCGGCCTTTGGGAGGATACTTCCAAATATTCAGTGAGGGTAGTGGGAGGTTAACCAAGAATTAACTGAGTTAAATAAACTCTCCACCAAACAATTTAAAGTAACGTGGTAAACACCAAAAGTAACCCATGAGGAATCTGCTTTCTTTGAAAGTGCTCCAAAGAGTCCTAATAATATTCCCAAGCAGGTCAGCCTAGAGCTACATTTTCCTCACAAGAACAGTGATCATATTTTATGAACCCAAAATCTATATACTTGGTTGGCCACTGAGATGGAATATCTGAAATTGTAACTGTACTGGAATATTTGAGACATATGGTCACCCTGCCCCACATCATGATGGGATGCCTGTAACCTACCTTTTTCTCTCCTTGGCCGGGGTCTCAAGGAAGTAAGTCTCTCAAAATATCCTAGGTTTCTTGGTTTCCACAAAAAGGGCTATTAGATCTGGTCTATGTCCTCACTCCTCTAAACAAGGAATGCAGCAAGACTTTCTTAGGAAGCCATAATAGCTGCCATTTATTGAGCATTTACAACGTAACGGGCAATTTATACACCACCATCTCATTTAATCTTCCAAACCACCCTTTAAGACAAGTTTTACTTTCCCCACTTTCAGTTAGAATAATAGAGTCTGGGAGCAGTTAAGGGACTGGGCCATGGAAGCTCCCAAATCTGATAAGTGGTGAAACCAAGACTCAACCCAAGTCCCCACACACTTTTCCCTATTCCACGCTGCTTCAAACCCTTATCATTCTATCCTGCAAGAGTACCTGAAGGTATCTTCAGAAACATAAATTCCCCATCAAGCTGCCACGTAAAGCTCACAGACTCCTTTCCTTAGCCTCCCATAGAAAGGGAGCTACAGTCTACGCTATTTATTTCTCGTGCTGCTCCTTCAGAGTGAAAGTTCTAACCAGACACCCCAGGAGGAAACGTGGCCAGACATTACACCACACAACAATGGGATCACAGTCAGGACATTTCTGTGAATTCTTTCCTTCCCTTGCACAGCCTTCAGATGACAAACGATAAGACAATCAGAATCAAGGAAGGCTCCCAGCAAAATAAAACCTGACCTCAGCCTAGCAAACATTCACTTCAGTCACCTGGGTTCCCCAGGTTTATGACTTGAGGAAGCAACTGCATCCGAAGCTCCTGGGTCTGCTGTTTTCTTTCCATGCCTCAAAGCCCCAGCTTGTGAATCATCGCTGGGAGCCCAGACTGGGAAAGGTACTGGCCTTCCTTTCCCATCTACTAGGGGATTAATTTCATCACGCCACTTATCCTGGTTATCAGTTCGCACATGTGCCTAAGATTGCTGTTCAACATATAGTCAAAGTGGTTTCCAGGTACACTGAAAGTCCCAGACCCAATTCCAGGATTAAGATTAAAACAGCAAAGATATATTCAGACCTGTGGCCAGAAGAAAGATGCATTATTAATCATAGCCCTTTCCTAACACTTGATATTCATGGAAATCATATATTATTTGCTTACCTACATGAAGCCCATTGCCTTTTCAGAGCCCTACATGGCAATATAGGAGAGCTGGGAGCATTATTTTCTATTGCCCCAGTCTATTGGGTATCCCAGAAGGTAGTAGGGACAGTGATGCCTCACTGAGATCCCCTTTACTAGGTCTGTGCACCCATTCTCCCACTGCTATGAAGAGCGGCTGCTAGTGGTTTACAGCTGCACCTTCTCAGGAGAGCTGCCCTTAGCTGATGAGAGCCACCTTACTTGGGACGTCAGCACCACCCTCTTCCCAGGGGCAGCTCCCAGGCATTGACTGACTGATATAGCATACAAACCCCACCCCCGTAGATCAGAGCAAAACTGGGCTCTCTCTGTGACCACACTGTAGCTTTACAATATTCCCTTCCCCATTCTGCTTCCTTCACACCCAATAAATCCCACACACTGGAACCCTTGTCTCAGTCTCCACCTCTAGGGAATCCAACTTAGGACACAAAGTTAGAAGCAAAGATAAGCTGTAGCACAAAACCCTGCAATGAGGCATCCCACAATAATAAGATTCTGGGTGTAATGCAATCAGTGATGGGTTGTGCTTTCAAACAGGATCGAGGTAAATTTCTTACTTGGGGTCAGGGTATGGAAGAAATGTGGGGGGGAGATGAGGTTGGACAGGGAAATGGGAAATTATAGGCAACCATGCCTCAGTAAGTGACAGAGGGTCCTTCTGGTCCACTCTCCCCTGATAGGCCAATGAAAGAGATTCCTGGAATATCCAGCCATGGGACCTAGTATTGTGCCTATTAATATTTAAGCCACAGAGGGCCATCACCACCACAGAACGCCACCAGAGACTGCGCAGGGATGGAGTCAGATCTCATACACAGAGTCCTCAAACTCTAGGCCAAGGAGCTATGTAGACTTCATGGGCATGGCAGTGTACATGTCTGAATTATTTTTTGGTCCTCAGTTGCATACTATGAAGGAGCTTTAATGTATTAGGGTGAAGGCTGCTATGTTCAAAGTGGACAACAATTATAACCTCACCAATTTTCACTGTTAAATTTTCTAAATCTATCCAAACACAGGGAGAAGTTTAATATGAGCTTTCAGTGTGTAAGCAGGTTAGAAAGCACCACTTATCTGTCCAGAATGTCCAAAGAGAGAGAACATCAAGCTAAAAGATAGATATTTCTACACTGCTGTGGTCTGAGTAAGGTCAAAGCTAGGATCTCTTTGATGTTTCTCCCCAATCACTCTGATCTAACCACCATGGAAGCCCGGACTTGGCTGAACATCATGTTTCTCCAGCTGCTCATGGGACTATCACATTGGGTCTGTGGCTAAGCAACATTATAACAATATGGCTTGTGTCATTCGTCATTTGGTAGCCCCCAAACTAGACATCACCGATGAGTGCCAAACCATGCCATGAAAAGTCTGTTAGTCTATACCAAGTTGAATGGATAGCAGGAACCACTTGACTATAACACCTTAAATTGCAAAATAATGTGGTATTGGGTACCCTGAGCTTTGAGTTATACTTTATGAGAACAATTCCTACTCTGCAACCTTGGGGAGAGGCAAGATTTTATCAGGGGATGGATCATATAGAGGCAGGCATGGGAGGTCACCAAAGGGATAGCTCTCTGCCTCCTCTAAGATCCCCATGGGGACAAGATCAATAAAGTTTAGGTGAGAAGATGATGCCACAGAAACAAGAGATCTCCTACTCTGCTGTTGGTGTTTTCACTGAACAACCACTCTGGAGAATATTTTGGCAATATCTAAAAAGCTGAAGAGGAACAAACCGTTGGACCCAGAAATTTCATTTCTAGATATATATCCTAAAGCAATGGTTGTCAATGATGGCTGCACACTGGCATTCTCTGGGGGAGCTTGAAAAAAAACAGATGCCTGGTTCCCACCCCCAGTGATTCAGATTTAATTGGGCTGGCTGCAGCCTGGCTGGGGCTTTTAAAAGCTCCCCAGGCAATTCAAATGTATAGAAAAGGTTGAGGTCCACTGCCTAGAGACCTTTCCCCTTATGCTGAAAGGACATTTGATGATTGTTTGTGGCAGCATTGTTTGCAGGAGCAAGAAATTGGGAGTAACCTAAATATCTATCAAGAGGAGAGTACATAAATAAATTGCACTATATTCCTTTATAGCATTTCTCAGGGTGGTGAAAGATGAATACAGCAGAGCTGTGTGTATCAATGTTTAACTCATAAAACAAGTTACAGAACAACATATACAATACTGTAGGATATGCAAATTTTGAAAAATGTCAATATTTTTTTAATATATATGTCTGTAGTAATAAGATTAAAACATATTGAGGAGAAGATGATAAACACAAAAATGAGGATAATAGTTACCACTGGGAAGAGAGGGGGTAATCAGATTAGTCAGGGAACACAGGGGCTTTCAATTTTAAATGTAATATTTTATTTCTTAAAACAAATATAAAGCAAGCATGGGAGAAATTTTACCTCTGATAAAATTGGATGGTGGGTACATGGCTGTTATGTTATTCTCTGTTTGAAAACTTGCATAATAAATATTTAAAGCTACAGATTATAAAAGTGATCAAACTGATAAAGTGACTCAACATAGACATAAGCCCCAAATTAATCACAAACTCAACAGTACAGAGAGCAGAGGCAGTAACTCCATAAAAGTACCGAAAACTAAACAAAACATTGATAATACTTTATTATTTAGGGTTTATTAAGTCTCCAAAGAAACTCCAAGACATTGGTTGCCTACTATCAAATGCTGCGATACATATTTAAAACAAAACGGTGCCTGTCAAAGGAAAGGAACAGGGTACTGTACATTTTGCTTGTTCCCATCCATTCAGTGAGCATTTCTTTTTTGAGAACCTATTGTGCATCTGAACCTGAATGAGGTATAGGGTTTCCCTTTTATCTGTTCCCTATCATGAACCCAAATGACCATGAGTTTCCCTTTTCATTGGTTTAGAGTTCACAAAACTGTGCTATGAACCACAAAAATGATTTTTCTTATGCCAGGGTCTTCCCATTTTGGTTTAAGGGCATCAGATGTCTCCAATTATCTATACAGAAGGTTATGGAATGAAAGAAAAAAAGGCCTGCAAACAATCTTACCTTAAAGAGAGAAGTATATGTGGAAAATGGAACCTTGCCTGCGGAAGGAGGGCAGTGACCGGAAGGAGACAACAATCCTGCAAAATCCAGCAAACCAGGAAAGGGTTTGGGAAAGCTACAAAGGTTGAAATGAGTATTTTAATCAGGCTAATTAAATAGTATCCAGAAGAATGGGTGGTGTGTGCCATGCATTTGGGTCTATCAGCTTGTTGCCAAACTAGTTCTCCTGGTGGGGCATTTGGCAGCATTCTTTTTGGCATCTGCTTGCCAAGATACTCATTGACCTAGTCCTTTGTTAAGTCGCTGGAGCTTTAGTCCCTCTGTCCCCAAAGCAACAGAAATTTCTGTCTGGGCTTGAAATGTATAACTGGACCAATCTAAACCACATTCTCTCGCCTTTGGAAACTCCCATGCGACCCCTATTTTTGGTCCTGAAAACAGGTAAAAAATGAATTGCTGCCAAATCTGTTTGAGAAGGAGGGAGGCCAATGGAAGGAGGGTGTCATCAAGGAATCAGTGGGAACCAGGGGTCCTTGGGGGAGAAAAACTTGAGGACACGAACCCAGCACTGGCCCAGATTCATTCCTCACCCTCCTGCTCTGCTGGGCATCACAGGAAGGGCTCACCCCTGCAGGCTGCACCCTCCAGGTCCACGGACTTCTAACTAGGTTCAGCCAGTGGAAGACAACGAGAGGACAGTGGAGGGCAGGAGGAGGGAAGAAGTCAGGGTATTTCCTCCGTTCACCCTTAGCTCATGGCCATGTCTCCTCTGGGTTTCCAATTCCCACCAGGCTGGCTCACCATTGTCCCAGCCTCTGCAAGGAACCTACAGCACTTGAGTTCTGGCAGCTTCATTCCTTCCCTCTATTCCTCTAGCTTAAGTGATAGCAGCTTCCTGCCATCAGTAAACTCTGGCTTCTCAGCTCTTCATGGTCAGTGTAACCAATTCCCTGTATAAAGTCTGTGTGAAATACATAGAGTGGTTCCATTTTCCTGGTTAAATGCTAAATGGTACCGATATTTTGGGACAGCTGTATACCAATGGGTTTACATTTATATGTTATTCTTGGCTGATATATGCCAATACATATTTGGTTTTGAGTCAGAAGACCTAGGCTCATATCCCTGCTGTAATACTGCCTAGGAGTGTAACATGGGGCATTTATATAACTTTCCTAAGCCTCAATTTTCTCACTTTCAAAATGGACCCAACAGTGTCTGCTGGGTTGCTAGAAAGCTTAGATGAATGATGTATAGGGAAGATCATATATATCTGTAGAATGCTAAATAAACCTAAGCAAGTATTACTGTACTATCAGCAATACTATTGTTACTAAGTTTTTGCTCTATGGGTAACATTTTAATAAAATGATTCATTTAATAAATATGAAATGTTTGCTCTTTCCTATCTACTTATCTCCAAAGGACAATTTTTATAAGATATTTTAAAGTGAATATTTCCCTTTCTTTTACAGAAATGTTTACCTTGTAAATACACAACCAGGTCCAGATAGAATTAGGATTGCTGAGCTCTGCTGAAAAAGCCCCAGGCAAATACAATGTGTCATGCAATGGATGTGAGGTAAGACTGGGGAGTGTCGGGGGAGGGAGGCAATGAAGAACATTCACCTTGGTCATCACTATTCCCTGCATGATCTGGACGGATTCTAAACAAATGGATGATGCAGGTTGGAAAAAATGAGTTTAAAAGTAAGAATGGACCCAAGTTGTCTGACTACAGTTGGGCTGAATTGATTAGAGCTTGCTGGTCCCTGGTTCCAATGAAAAGAAGTGGACATCACCATCAGGGCTTGTAACACCCAGGTCCAAAGCAGGCACTTGTCCATGTAACGCAATTCTAGTGGCACGCATATATGCAAAGTTTTTTTAAAAGATTTCCCCCACCAGTCTTGATACCTAAAAAAGCTTTTATTCTACAATCAAGAACTCAACATTTTTAGGGAATGAATTGCTTTGTGATAGCCGATATGGGATGTTTCTTGCATGGGAGGAGGATATAGGAGACAGGGCGTGTGCTGCAGAAGGAGAAGGATGTCACAGAAAAGGGGAAAAGATACAAAAGTGAGGGTCTGGAAGCCACAAAGCCAAGCCTCCCACTTCACATGTTTTCCAAGTGTTCTCCATAATTATGACTAAACAAGAGGGAGAAAGATTTCCAAAACGAGTCAAAATTATCAAAAGTCAAAGTTATCAGAGCCTTTGAAAGATGAACAAATGTCATTCTCTCATATTCTGAAAAGACAGCCATGTGGAATTACCCCAGGAGTTATCTGGAATATGCTCCGTACTCCATACCAGAGTCATTGTTTCTTTTACTCTTTCCATGATGCTAGGAGATATGCCTCATTCAGCCCAATTTTCAGATGACAAAACAGAGGCCTACAGGACCAACAAGTGGGCAACCCAGAGTTCACAGCCAGGATGCCTGTGCAGAGGCGAGTGTACCTCCCTGCCTAGCCCTGTCCTCCTGGTTGGTAAGGTCTTTTGAAATCACAGCAGGAAGCTCTTCTTGGTTGGCTTTCTTACTCTTCCAGGTTAAGGGGCTAAATTAGTTCTCCTTAAACTGTGAAGTGCCTACAGAACCACCTGGGGATCTTGTTAAAATGCATATTCTAATACAATAGGTCAGAGGATGTGGCCTGAGATTCTGGATTTCCAAGCAGCTTCCAAAAGACATCAGTGCTGTGGTTCAGGGACCCCATTTTGAGTAGCAACATCCTATGTCACCAGAGCCTACTTTTCTTCTTTCAGGCACTCCCTCATTCAAAATATATTGCATTTACTAAGCACTTACTATATGCCAGGCATTGTGCTGGGAGCTAGGGATGAAGCCATGGACAGGTAGACAAAGCCTTTTTCTCATGGGGTAGAAAAAGACAGAAAATATATGTAGAAGTGAACAAATAAATAATACCTCATCAGATCTATGTTGGAAAGTGCAGGATATACAGTGACTGGAGATCAGGTTCTCTGACACTGATCCATGAGCGGAACCAAGTGTTACTAATGGCACTTCTGAATCAAGCCTCCAGCAATCCATAAAGATTTAGTGGCCTGACTGCTATATATAAATCAAAGTATGAGGTGAAATGATATGATGTCTGGGGTTTGCTTCAAAATAATATGGCAGGGGGAAGTGAGTGAAGGTATAAGTGAAACAAAACTGGCTGTGAGTCAGTAACAGTTGAAGCTAGGTGATGGGTACTTGCGGGAGCTTCATCATATTGTTCTGCTTATTACATGTTTGATATTTTCCAGAATTTAAAAAAAGAATTAAAATATATAAGTGGTTTTAACATAACACCTGCCCTCAAAAACTTAGAAGCTGTCATGCAGCCTGATTCTACATCAGGGGTCCTTAACTTAGAATTCCAAGGACTTGAAAGGGAATTTTAAATTTTATTTTACTCACCTATAACTGAAATGCAGCATTTCTTTCCATTATTAATGTAAGCAACAAACCACAGTAGTATGAGCATGGCCTGTTATTCTGTCACCAACAGAAACCATAGGCATTTTCATTTCATAGTAACTGTCCTTACAGGCATCTCAAAACATCACTCATTTAAGCTTTCAGCTAGATCTTAATAATTAATGGGTTAATAAGGAGCTCATATTTTACTATAGCACAAATTCATATTTTAATAACTATATTGCTTAGCAATTGTATTTAATAACAGTTGGCCTGTTGTAAATCTACATACAGTATTTTTATATTTTCAAATTTTAGTCTTTGACTGGCCCAGGTTTCATCCATCCACCACAGTGATCCAGGGCATGAAAATGATTAGGAATTTCAGCTCCAGGTCAGGTTTCCAGGACACAGAGCCACCGCATACCACCACCTGCTCAGGCAGTGCTGCCACGCCCATGCATACCCCCAGCAGGTTTCTGTTGCCTGTAGCATCAATAAATCTCTCATCCCTACCCCCCTAAAAATGTGGGTCCTTCTGCCCTCAAGCCCAAATGTTATCCTGACTGAAACACTCAGAATGGGGGAAATGGGGCTGGGAGCATTTGAAGTTTCCAGTATCTTGAAGATAAGCCCTGACTCTGGTTTAAAAACATTGGGCTGTGGGCCAAATAAAAGTAACATTCTTCTCTTTCTGTCCTTCCTGGATCATTTTTGCCTTATCTATGTGAATCTCTGCCTGCAGCAGAAACTCCTGAATGACAGGGGTGTTGCAGCAGTGAGATTCTGACAGGACAGAAGCTGGGAGGAGGGAGGGTAGGGGCAGATAAGACCGCAGAAGAACACAGGTGAGGAGAAATACATTAACCGATTTCTGCAGGTGTGGAGACGTTTTCCAAACTGGTTGCAAAGGTGGGGGCATACAGGGGGGTGGGCAAATGTAGGTTTGCAGTTGTTTGTATGGAAAATACTACAATAATTATTAAATAATGCAAGAATAAACTCTATTTCACATACTCACAACTGTGAACCTACTTTTGCCAACCCTGTATTGTCACAACCTCCCCTGCTGATAAGCAGCAAGCAGCAGGTTATGTTCAGAGCTATTGCTCTGCATTTTATTTGGGGTTTGAGAACTGGTGGTTCCTTTCAGTTCCCCGAAACTGGTAGCTTGGTATCCTCTCATAGCTTTGGGGTGAAAATGTTGCACACACCCAGACACTTGATTAAAATTTTAATTCCAGCTTAGGCTCTAGTATCTCCACACAATCCAAACACCCTTTGGGCTGTGCTTTCTCCCAGGTTTCAGGAGACGGAGACCTGTGGTTCGCGTACACCTGTTAACTCAGCCTAAAGAACCCCCTTCACTTCCCCTCACCTTTCATCAAGGACTAAAATTACAGCCACTGAGCTGGACTCGCCCTTCTGAGCCTGTAACTAGACACCACGGGACAGCCTCAGCTGCCACAGTTCTCTGAGAAGGAAGAAAACCAGGGCAGGGTGCACGGGGGAGGGAAGGGGACACTTGGGGACATGCCATGTCATGAGAAACTAAGGACTTGGAGACCGTGAGAACTAACAGGCAGTTATCTCACCATGGCATCAATCCCATGCCAAGGAACCAGGGCACAAATCCCCTAGCCAGAAAATAAAAAAGTAAAGTAAAAGGCTACCTTGTAGGGTGAGATCCCTAAATTAGAAGCCTCCTAAGGATGCAAGGTAAAATTATAAAGAAAAAAATGCTTAATAACTGCTGAGAGGCTCCTCATTCATAGAGGAGGAATTCCTGCCTGTAGTAAGGTCCAGGACTGCAAGTTGGCTCTTCCACTAACCAACCGGCTGTTTGAGTTGGACAAGTCCCTAACCTCTCTGAACCTCAGTGTTCTCACTCATAGTATATAGAGAGAGCAAGACCTTTCCTACCTGGGCTTCCACAAAAGTTAAATGAGCCATCATCTGTACTGGCATGTTTCAGAGTTTAAGGTACTCCAAAGGTGTTAAGCACACTTCTTGCTGTCTCGGAGTGGTGAAGAGAGTAGCAGTTCAGATCAGATTGCCAGCTGTGAATCCTGCCTGGTTCAGCTACCTCCTAGATGTGTGTCCTCCAACAGGTTCAGCAGTAATTGTGTGTCTCAACTTTCTTATCTGTAAAATGAAACTTAAACCTAACAGCGCCTACCCCATAGGGTTGTTATGATGGTTAAATGAGTTTATTCAGGTAAAATGCTTAGAGTAGTATCTGCCACAGAGTAACATCCAATAAACGGTAGTTATTATGAGAGACTGGATTAGTGTTCAGTGATTATTCATTTCACTCATAGTTCCACTGAGGGCAGAGTGTACTTCACCACCTATGGGTTTTGAGCTTGGCCATATGACTTGCTTGGCCAAGGGGAAGTTGGAAAATCTGATGCGAGCTAAAGCTTAACATGTGCTTGTGCTGTGAGGCCTGCATTCTAGTGCTTCTGCCATTGCCATGAAAAGAATATACCCTGGTTAGCCCACTGATCCCAGAAAGACAAAAGCCATGTGGAGTCAACTGGAACCAAACCTGAAGACAAGAGCCAAGCCAGACTACATTAGCCAACTTGCAGTACTGCAACTCAAAGCAGTCACCATAGCTGATGTACAAAATCAAAAGCCCAAGAATTATTGTTTTATGCTACTGAATTTGAGGGTTATTTGTTACAAAGCCATGGCTGACTGATAGTTACTATCATTATTTTTACAATCTAGCTCCAGCTTAGACACTTTGGCAGTTTTAATGCTAAATCTTTTTTATTACTTTTACTGTTATTCTATTAGAGTTGTCCCAATTTTTCCACCTTTGCCCTCCTCCACCCAGCTTACCCCCTGCTCCCAAAGTCAACTCCCACACTGTTGTCCATGCCTGTGGGTCATTCATACATATTCTTAGACTAGTCCCTTCCCCTTCTTTCCAGCATTCCCCCTCAAACCCGTTTCTTCTGGTAGCTGTCAGTCTGCTCCCTATTTCCATGTCTCTGGTTCTGTTTTTCTCATTAGTTTATTTTGTTCATTAGATTCTTCTTATAAGTGACATCATATGGTATGTCTTTCACCACCTGGCTTATTTCACTTAGCATAATACTCTCCAGTTCCATCCATGTTGCCATGAAGGGTAGGAGTTCCTTTCTTTCTGCTGTGTAGTATTCCATTGTGTAAATGTACCAGTTTTTTGATCCACTCATTTACTGATGGGCACTTTGGCTGTTTCCATCACATGGCTATTGTAAATAATGTGGCTATGAATATTGGGGTGCATAGGTTCTTTTGAACTGGTGTTTCAGGATTCTTAGGGTATATTCCTAGCATTGGAATCCCTAGGACAAAAGGCAGTTCCATTTTTAATTTTTGAGGAAATTCCAAACTGTTTCCCACAGTGGTTGCACCAGTCTGCATTCCCACCAAAAATGCACTAGGGTTCCCTTTCCTCCACATCCTCGCCAGCACTTGTTGTTTGTTGATTTGTTTATGATGGCCATTCTGACTGGTGTGAAGTGGTGGTATCCCACTGTGGTTTTAATTTGTATCTCTCTGATGGTTAGTGATGCTGAGCATCCTTTCATGTGTCTCTGGGCCCTCTGTATGTCCTCCTTGGAGAAGTGTCTGTTCAGGTCCTTTGCCCATTTTTTAATTGGATTGTTTGTCTTCTTGGCGTTGAGTCATGTGAATTGTTTAAAACACACTCTATTCCTTTTTTTTTTTTTAACAGTTCCCATTAAAAAAAAGAAACAACAGGAAAGATTGTTGTCTTTCTCCTGCAGGATACATAAAACAAGCATTTGTTCATTCATCCAACTACCAATTATTGAGCGCCTACTACATGTAGACACCACACTAGGTACTAGGGAAAGATATGCTTCAAAGCCCTCTGCATTTAATCCCTACAGTTAAATCTTCTTCTGCTGCCTGATATCCTGATCCTTAGAGAGCAGTCATGCTCTGTTATGCATTGGCCCTGGCCAGGGGAAGAGGACTTGCATGCCATGATCACCACTGGAATCCACCAAAGTCTTTAGCCAGCCATGTGTTTGTTTACTAAGTAGGAAGGCTGTCAGTGTCCAAGATCTTCTCAGCCTTGAAGAAAGTTCTATAGCCTCTAAATTGCCATTGATATTAAGGATCCAAAGCACTGCTATCTTTTTCTGGGATAAACTGCAGCCCACAACTAGGACCGGAAACACAGTAAGTTTCATGTCTCTCTCCACCTGGCTAAAGCAGTCCTGATCTTTAATAGCCAGCCGCTTCTCTGATGCTTGCGGGAATTGAAAAGCAGTCCACCTGGAAACTTCTCCAATAGCTGATACTGTTTAGAACCTTGCAGGGGCAAGGATCAAGGGCTGGGCCACAATTTTATCATCACTTCGATGTAGGCCATCTAAGAGTCTATTATCCAACCTGGGCTAACTGGTAGTACTCCAGGTCAGCACATTTCAGAGCTGGAGGGCACCTTAGAAGCCATTTCATCCATGCTGCCCTAACTGCCCTCTGCTTCAGCCCCGGAGATAAAGAAAGGGTTTAGTCTGCAGATTATTCCATTTGGACTCCACCATGAGCCACAAAATAATGGACCTCGTGTGTAGAACGTTTACAACTCTCCAGAAGGCATATTTCTATTCTTAAGTACAACATAGGATGTGGTAGCATAAAAATAACTGGCAAGTGTTTATTTCTTCTAAACGCTCACTTGGTTTCTAGAAATGTAAAATGTGTGTCCCCTGAAGTTTGAATTAATGCACAGAGGGCTGAGACTGGTGCTATGTAGGTAACCTGAGCACCTCTGTAGACCTATCATAGCATAGCTACCTCAAGCTTTAAATTGGCCATAAACCTCAGCTTTTACTTTCTATCATGCTTCTTATGAGGACAGCTGTAGCTGCCAAATGTGCAATATGAGACATTCTCACCATTGAAGCTAAAGGCAGCAGGGGGGTATCTCACACCACTGATTTGGAAACCACTCCAATCTAATTGTCTGCCTTCCACTCTCAGAACAGTGTTGGCTTCTGTGTTAATCATGTCTTTTTATTCTATACTTTTGATGTTTTGACATCTTGGGGACTTGATGAGTCTGGAGGGATTACTTCTCCCAGGGCTAGCTAATTCTTAGAGATAGCTGACAATTTACATGGGAGCATGCCTTTCATATGCAAGCTTGCCAATCCATAGCCCACACTGTCAACCACCTCCTTTTTGGACCTCTAGCCCTCCTAGCCACTATCCACCTGCCTTATCACCCCAGGTTAGGTATCAGACAACTAGGGACAGCTCCCATACTCTAGGCCTCACTAGAATTATTGAAACTAGCCAATCCTAAATCTGCTTAGTACTCATTCTTGCCAATTTATTCCTTTAGAAATAACAATAAAAGCTCTTACCCACAGTTTCCTCTTCTCCCTCTGTCTCCTGACCAACCTGGTAGTTGTCCATGTGTCCCAGCCCTACTCCATGACATGGCATGGCTTGACCTCTCCTCTTGTGATCTGTGAGCCACAAACTGTCTTTTGAATGGCAATTATCCTCTGATATGTTGTATGTATCATACCTGAATAAAAGCACCTACATTTTAAAATAGCTTCAGTGTCCAGGAAGGGGCGGGGGTGGGGGACAGTAAGCAAGGGAAGCTATTGTGTCACCAAGGGAAGCTGATTCCTCCAATTGTGAGGTAGCTGTTCAAGTCCTTTCCTTTAAAGGGATGAGGACTGGGAACAAATGAGGGACAAAGGAGCATGTTCGAGGGCAAATATTTAACGACTTCTTTTTTAAAAAACGAAAATGCCCTAATTAGTAGTGTTTGGGGATTCTATCATGTAAATAGCCCCACCATGGCTGATTTCAAGCTACCAACACGAGAAGAGATGCACACAATCAACTCTTGAAAGCTTTATGTGTTAGCCCTGGTACAACAATGGAGCAGGAGCTCCCTACTATTTGCTAGGGTCCTGGGGAATTTCCAAAATGTGGCCCTGAAGACCCCAGAGTTAAAAAACCTCCTTGATACTCCCATGGGACAGGCTTTCAGAAGAGATAGGAGCCTCCTTTCCCCACAAAGAACTATGTAAAATCCAGGAAAAGGACCTGCCCACCAAGGTCTTTTAAAAGCCAGTGTTCCTTAGGGCAAACTGCAGCTCAGGACATGCAGGGTGTGGGAGAGAGAGTACACTCCGGCGTCGCAAAGGTCTGTTGTGTGACCTGGGGTGAGTTAGTCCAACTCTGAACTTCAGTTTCATTGCTGGGTTGTAGTAAAGACTAAGATTAATGCTTGTTTAGGGTTTAGCACAATGCCCAACATGGCAGAGGTTCTCAACTTGGTCAAGGGAGCCATGGATTTTTTTCATCAATTTCTAACTGAAATTCAGCGGTATTAGCAGTACTTGTGAGTTTCTTGCCAATAAAAATTACAGATACTTTCATATCATATTATAGTTGATATCTTGAAATATTATTTGTATCACCACTATTTCAAATTATGATGGCTGTTAAATTCACCAGTAATTCTTATTATTTAACGTATCAATAAACAAGCATACATCTATTACAATATCGCAATTTTAAAAATATTTTGATAATTGTATTTCAATATATGTGGCTTCCATTGTAATCCTATGTATTGCAGCTTATGCATTTAGAAACATTATTCTGAGAAGTGATCCATAAATTTTGCCAGATCACCAAAGGCTCCATGGTTCAAACAAATATTAAGAATCCATGGGTTGATACTATAAATGAAAGCTAAATGATTATGATGATGATGATGATTCTCACAGCCTCTGGGACAGTAACAGCCTTGCTTAGTTGGGCCCCAGTGGAACAGCTACCTCCCACCAGAGAACATCTTGGCTCCATGTGACCACAAGATGTCAGAACATCAAGAAAGCCATTGAATAGGAGGGCCATGTTCGCTGCCTGGTCTTCTCTCTTACTCCCTGGAAATCCCAGCCATCATTCACCTGGCCCCAGACAAGCCTCTCTAGTCCACAATAGCACCTGGTATGAATCCCAGCTCCATGCCTACTGACAGGGTTTTTCCACATTATTTTTTTAATCCTTACTCAAGGGCATTTTTTCATTGCTTTTAGAGAGAGGGAAAGGGGGAGAGAGGGACAGAGGCAGAGGGGGGAAGAGAGACAGACAGACAGGCAAACAAACAGACATCAATTGGTTGTCTCCTGTACATTACATGCCCTGACCGGGGATCAAACCCATAATCTAGGTAGGTGCCCTGACTTGGAATTGAACCCACAACATTTTTGGTATACGGGACCATGCTCCAACCAACTAAGCCATACAGGCCAGGGCTCCCACATTATTTTTATGTTCTGACTCCTGAAGGAGCCTGTCATAGCTGCTCCTGGAGCCTGGAAAACAGGGCTCCTACATGTCCTCAACAAGTACCAATTGCTAATACTCTGCCATGGTCTGTGGTTCAGAAAACCGAGACATGGCACCTTCAGTCCTTTAAGATGTCATGAAAGGCAGACAAAATCCCTTGAGGCCAGACTGCACCTTTGAGCTTGGAAAAATGTTTGGTAAATAAGTAATTTTATTGGCTTGGTTCAAGAATTTAGAGGAAATAGAACTTAATTTGTACAGAAGAACTGTGGATAAGTTACTTGGGCAATTAATACCATGTTATCTAGCTAAGGCATTTTAGAAGCTACCTACACAATCACTGAGCTGTCTCTTGTCCTTCCATGTGGGAACAAGTGGGCACCCAAAGGTTGGCATAGCAGAAATTCCATTGCAGGAGCTGCCCTGGCACTTGAAAAATATATTTGTTGAATGAAGCTGCTCTTTTTTTCCAATCCACAAGCTTCGTGTTAAATACTATTATTTTTCCCATTCTAGAGATGACAAGACTAAAGTAAAGCTATTTTCCCAAGGTCACACAGGTAGTAGGTGGTAAAAGCAGGATTTTAACCCAACTCAGTGTAGCTCTAAGGTCTATATTCTTACCCACTATTCTAAATAGATATATCCTCAAAGGATTACAAAGACAGAAGAGCTCACTGTATGATCAGGTTCATTTAAAGCAGTCTTTGAGGTAGTGGTGACTGTTGATCCTGGATAACGCTCTGGCTAAAGTTGATACATCTGGCTAGGGTATTGAACTTGAACAGATGAAAGTGATTGTTGATTTGACATCTGAGAACCAACGGATGCTTTATCAGTTGAGTTGCTATGACAAGGGCATCAGCTGCATGGAGACAACCCTTCCTGGTCCCTTGCCATTCTTTCTTTCTCTTAGAGGGATGTGTCAGGAAAAATCATTTCACATGAATTCTATGCTGCTCTGCGGTGAATGCTCTAGAGTCTTACCCCTGGGTGATCCCATGCTTTCGGTTCCAGTGTCAGCACAAAACTCCAACCTCCTTTCTCCTATGTCATTTTCAAACAAACCAGGAACATTCATTACAATTGTTCAACAGTCTGAAATTCTGATCAATTGACTGGTGTTCCCAGATTGGCTATAAACATTACCCGGAACTCTTCTGCAATTTCACACAGCACTTTTGAGCTCACAGAATGCCTTTCGATTATATCCATAACCTCTTCCAAACAGCAACATCTATGTTACTTGACATAATCATGCACTAGTACCAGTGAATGCTAGTTAATGTTTAACAACTGACTCTCTATGGTAGCAGTCCCCAACCTTTTAGGCACCAGAGACCATTTTCATGGAAGAAAGTATTTCCACAGACCAGGGTGGGGGAATGGTTTGGGGATGATTCAAGCACATTATGTTCAAGCTCACCTCCTGCTGTGCAGCCTGGTTCCTAACAGGCACAGACCTGTATTGGGGTATTGGTTTGTGGCCTGGGGGCTTGGGGACCCCGGCTCTATGGTGGGGGGGACCCTGACTTGTAGTATTTGCTGATTTCTGTGGCATAAATACTCACACCTTCACTGATTTCAAACCAACTTGATGTGCCTAAACACAGGGTTGGTAATACATGTGCACAATTGGCCCTTGAGAACCAGTACAAGCTGGTTCCAGCACACCACAGCCCTGAACCCATCACCCAAACATATGATAAAAAAACTCATGTCTTAGCAGTTCTAGGAATACCAAAACTCACTAGAAGTCCATGATGAATAACAAGTGATTAAGTATATTTGAGACCCAGATGAGCAGCAAGATCTTGGGAGCTGATAGCATTGTGCCTCTTCTGTTCAAAGCTAACTGCTGGGGCAGCAGATTCATAGACCAGGCAAAAAAGACCAGCCATCCGCGCCAGTCATTAAAGCTGTACACAGAGGAGACAAAGTTCATTTCATTACATATCTTTCAAGCAGTTTATACCTGGACAAGCATCATCCCATACTTTATTCCTTAAAATAACTATGAGGCTGGTCAGTCATATACCTCTAGCTTCTTCAATGCCTCTGAGAAGAACATCAGCTTTGGATATGCATTTTTGGGCCTTGGCTTTCTTTTTTTCTCCCTTTGACCATATTTATTGTTTATTTACTTCATCCTATATTAAATGTTTTTCTATCAACTCTTTCATGTTTGACTATGTCAATCAATATATCTATATAAAGTAAATAAGTGAATGGAATTCAAATACTTGGTAAACTGCAAAACAGTTGTGGCTATGATTAACAATAGTCCACCCACCACATATCGCTGCTCTCAGAAGTCAATCTCAATGGCATTCACCTCCACTCAAATTCTTAAGAGAATCCTAGATAAGCAAAGAGTACCAACAGTCTTCATCTTGATGGTAACGAAAATAGCAACAACTGATTGTCTACTATCTGACAGGTAGTAAACAATTAGTAAAAAATATGTTTATTATAGGGAAAACACTAATGATGTAAGGAAATCACAGCATCTTTCCCCCAGACTTACTTGAGTGAGAGGAAAAGAACAGAGGTAGAAAGAAATGGGAGGAGGAAATAAAATGAGCACCCATATAAGTGGGATATTGGAGACAGTCTGGGAAACTTTGAGACAATTGAGAAGAACTGAGGGCAAAGAGACAAAGAACCTTCCAAGATATTTAGGTGTGTTTAAGAGATGGAGAGGCAGTTTTGTGTGTGTGTGCGGTGTGTGTGTGTGTGTTTAGAACTATTGCTATAAGTTGTAAATTAGATCCCCTTTAACATTTTAGGAAACATTTTGAGAAACGAAAGTTGTATTTAATCAGTTCTGGTCGCTAGATTTTTTTTTATTGTGACAGTATATCAGGACTGGACCACATGCAACTCTAGTTATACTGGACATAAAATATATTATCTCTGTTACTTGAAACAGTTCTTCAGGGTAGGCGTTTTATTCCCATTTCATGACTAATGAAAGAGGCTCAGAGAGAATAAGCAACTATTCCACCACCACACAATCTATTAAGTGAATGAGCCAAGATGTCATTGGTCTCTTACTAGGAAAATAATAACTATGTTGAAAATAATAAGGGTAGTAATATTCCGTTTTCAAAATATTTTTTAAAAACCAACAAAAACAAACTAGTTCTTGGGGAAACATCTGTGTACAAGTGATGAGTTGTGCAATATCCATGCTTAGTAAGAGTTTTGGTGGATCGCTGGTATAACTGCTCCAGGGGGTTAAGAAAGTTCTCAGAGGTTCTTCTGGGACTGGGTATAAAAGAGGTCAACACTGACACCTGTACACTCATTCCCCAAAATGGGGTATGTGCCACCCCCAAGAAGTAAGTTGTGACAGAGACTTTTCGTAATATCCCAATATCTATCCCCATCTTCTCCCCCATTTAGATGGGCACATGGCTTCCCAAAATAAAGATGACCCCTTGCACTTTGCAGGAGAATGACTGTGAATCAAGTTCTGGTGCATGCACTCTCAGCAAAAGCGGTGTGCCCAAAGCTTAGGAGGTTTGTCTTTGCAGGGAAGGGACATGCTATTGACTTTACTATTTGTTTTTCTTTTGTCTGGAATGGAAACAATGTGGTCAGTCACCCTGGACCACCAGAACAAGGGCAACACCATGGGAATGGCAGAGCACCAAGATGGAAAGATCCTGGGTCTCCGAATAGTACACGAGGGAGAAATAAACTTCCACCTTGACAAAATCACCGTTAGATTGGATATTAGAGCAACCAAACCTTCCTTTTAATCTGATATCCCAGCAACTCCATTCTTAGATATATACCAAAAGAAAAGAGTGCAAAAGCCTATTAAAAAGCAAGTTTCATTCATAACAGCCAAAGGCTAGAACCAACCCAATCATCCATCAATGGGAAAATAGATAAATCAATTTGGTATATTCATAGATATAGTCATACTATAATGGAATACTATATAGCAATTAAAAAATAAAGCACTTATCCCCACAACAACATGGATGAATCTCACAGACATAATGTTGAAAAATGCATTTCATATGATTCCAGAAAAACTAATATGTAGTGACAGAAGTCAGAATAGTTACCTCTGGATGGGATCTATTGACTGGCAGGGGGACATGAGAGGACCTCTTCTGGGTGCTGACAATGTTCTATATCTTGATCTGGGTGGTTGTTATATATATATGATACATATCATATATATGATATGATATATATGTATGTCTATATGGTTATAGTTGCAGTTAAATATCCATCTGTGTAATATTTTAAAATCTGTCTTTTAAAATCCTCTTTCTTCCATGTGTTTTTCTTCTAAACAAGATGGAACAAAATCCATGTTGAGGAAACGCACATGCACACACAAACACACATGCACACATGTGCACACCCCTCAGAGAAAGACAGAAAGTACAAATACTGTGGAAAACACACTCTACTCACTACAAATAATTGCACCATCAAAGGCACAAAGGAAAAATTAATTTGTGACTACATGTTGAAAGAAAAAAAAGAAGATTACTTCTAAAACCCAGAGAACACAATATCTCTCTCAGAAAACAAAGTTTCCATGGATGCAAGGAGTCAAGAGGGGAAGAAAAAAAGTCATGTCAGAATCAGCAAAGTTTGTCTTTCCCTTCTCAAATGTCAGTACCCACTCATCACTAAATGACTCCCACGTCTTATAAAGTAAATGTCACAGAAAGTTACCAACACCACCTTATTCATTAAATGCACTTGAAGAGCTTTCTGGGGTAGAATTTTCTTTCAAATAGAATAGGAGGTTTGCATTGCAGTGAGAGGGTTATACCCCACACCAGCCTGGAGGCCATTCCTCACAGTGAATGGGTGTTGGATGAGATGTTTTCATTCTCAGGTTGAACTAAAAATAGGGAAAATGTAAAGTTTAACCTTTAAGCCAAATTACTCACAATGCATTCATCTATCTCCAACTGGCATTCACGATCCCACAGAAGTCTACGGCAGCCGTGTGCTAAGGAGGTCATGGGTACATTTTCCTAGACCATCTATTTTGCTCCACAGTAGAATATATATATTATAAAGAGCAAAATCACACATATTATAAATGCAAAATCATCTAGCATTTTTATTGAACTTATTGTGGTGATATTGCTTAATACAAATACATAGGTTTCAGGGGTACAATTCTAAAATACAGCATCTGCATACTGTATTGTGTTCACCACCACTAGTCAAGTTTCCTTCCATCAACATTTGTCCCCTGTTTATCCTCTCCCACCTCCCCCACCCCTTTCCCTCTGGTAATCACCACTGTTATCTGTCAATGAGGTTTTTTTCTGAATCCCTCAATTTTTTTACCCAGGCCCCCATACCTTCCCCTCTGACAGCTGTCAGTCTGTTCTCTGTATCTATGAGTCTGTTTCTATTTTGCTTGTTAGTTCATTTTGTTTATTAGATTCCACATATGAGTGAAATCATATCGTACTTGTCTTTCTCTGACTGGCTTATTTCACTCAGCATAATATTCTCCAGGTCCTTCCATGCTGTTGCAAAGTGTAAGCCTTCCTTCTTTTTTATAGCCGAGTAGTATTCCATTGTATAAATGCACCACAGTTTTTTATCCGCTCATCTACTGATGGGTACTTGAGCTGCTCCCATATCCTGGCTAGTATAAATAATGCTGCAATGAACAGAGGTGCATATATTCTTTCAAATTGGTGCTTTGGGTGTCTTCAGATATACCCCCAAAGTGGGATCACTGGCTCATAAGGCAGTTCCATTTTTAATTTTTTGAAGTATCCCCATACTGTTTTCCACAGTGGCTAAACCAGTCTGCATTCCCACCAACAGTGCACCACGGTTCCCTTTTCTCCACATCCTTGCCAACATTTGCTGTTTGTTGATTTATTAATGATAGTCATTCTGACAGGTGTGAGGTGATATCTCGTTGTGGCTTTAATTTGCATCTCTCTGATGATTAGCGACATTGAACATCTATTCATGTCTATTGGCCATCTGTATGTATTCTTTGGAGAAGTATCTATTCAGGTGCTTTGCCCATTTTTTAATTGGTTTTGGTTTTTTTGGTGTTGAATTTTATAAGTTCTTTATAAATTTTGGATATTAACCCTTTATCAGGTGTATTGGCAAGTATGTTCTCGCATGTGGTATGTTGTCTTTTCATTTTGTTGATGGTTTCCTTTGCTGTGCAAAAACTTTTTAATTTAATGTGGTCCCATTTGTTTATTTATTTTCTTTTGTTTCCCTTGCCTGAGGAGATATATCAGAAAAAAATATATTGCTGTGAGAAATGTCTGAGATTTTACTGCCTATGTTTTCTTCTAGGAGTTTTATGGTTTCGAGTCTAACATTTAAGTCTTTGATCCAATTTGAGTTTATTCCTGTGTATGGTGTAGGAAGATGATCTAGTTTCATTTTTTTGCACATATCTGTCCAGTTTCCCAACACCATTTATTGAATAGACTATCTTTATCCCACTCTATGTTTTTGCCTCCTTTGTCAAATATTACTTGACCATAAAAGCATGGGTTCATTTCTGGTCTCCCTATTCTGTTCCATTGATCTTTTATCTATTTCTATGCCAGTGCCATGCTGTTTTGATATCAGGTGGCGTGATTCTTCCAACCTTGTTCTTCTTAAGATTGCTGTTGCTATTTGGGGTATTTTGTGGTTCCATATAAATTTTTGGAATGTTTGTTGTAGTTCTGTGAAATAAGCCATTGGTATCTTGATAGAAATTGTGTTGAATGTATAGATTGCTTGGGTCATGTAGCATTTTTAAGCTAAGACTTTAAAATAATTTTGTACTTGTACCCCAAACTATGAAGGCATTCATTCTCTTTTCTCTATCATTGGGAGCACTTCAGTATAAAAAAAATTGAGGAGTATGATATAAAGCTGCACAACCTAATATGGTATTTATGTTTAAATCTAAATTAATTAAAATTTTAAATAAAAGGTGAATTAAATTAAATTAAATTTAATTTAAATAAAAATTAAATTAAAAATCTGATTCTTGACTTGTGCTAACCACATGTTAAGTGTTCAATAGCCATAAGTGGCTAGTGGCTACCATATTGGACAGTGCAGATATGAAGCATATTCATCATCAAATAGAGTTCTATTGGATAGCACTGGTCTAGATTACCAAAATCTAGTTAACTATAGATATGTTTCAAGGTCCTTCCACCCTAGCTTGAGAAGAAGAGGGGAAGGTCTGACGCATCAGACAGACTGTTGTAGAAACTGACCTCAATTCTATGGTCACATTAAGCGAGAGTCCATCAGTAGTAGGTGTTGGGAGGAGAATCAAAGAAACAGGCATAGACTTTGGTTTCAAGAAATATACCCATTAATTACTCTAACACAAGAACATAGTACCAGACCTTTTGTCAACACCACATTCAGAATATTGCTGTCCATCCAAAGCATAGATTCTAAAATAGCTTCGGTTCCAAAACCAAGGACATCCATTTGTAAAGCAGGTAGAAAATGAATAATATTAACAACTGGTACAGAACTCATCTTGGGCGGGTTAGGTTTGAGGGCTGCGTTTTTGGTTGGGAAAGTCCCTTGAAAGCTAGTGGAAGTGAACTATGAGATTCAGTGCAAAGTGATCAAGAGCAAGGTTACTGAAGAACTGGGAAAATGCTTTTCATGACATAAGAGGTGGATGTTTGTTTTCAAGAAAGAAGGTAATAGAGGACTAGAAGAGGTAGCAAAGAAAAGGGAAAAAACTGACGAAAGAACACGGTAATAGGGTTAAAGGAACAAAGCAGTCAAGGCAAAGTGGTTTTTCAACGTGTTCCCCAATCTCTGGTTGGCAAATGCATACCCGCCAGCATAGATGATGGCCATGGTCTAAGATAGATATAGTACATCTTCTTGGACCTTCCTGTTTTATTTCACAGTATGAGGTGGGGTGGCCCAAGGAAATTTTAGAAACAAGGATACTGGAATTTCTATTTGAGGTTATTTGCCATGGTAGCTTGTTTGCAGAAAATGGTCACAATAATTTCCCTTCCTGTATCCACAATCCTTCGTAAAGTGATTTTGCAGCTCTTCCCATCAAGAGGTGACTCTATTTCTCCTTCTTTGAGTCTAGGCTTGTTTTATGACTTGTTTTAGCTAGCAGAATGCAGAAGAAACTGTATTCTGCCAATTCCATAGGGAGGCCTCAAGAACGGCCCTTTTCACACTCTCATTTTTTTATTCATTTATTATGAAGTAAAGTGGAAGATCCTGGAAGATGTGCTACCTAATGGGTTTCCCTGTTTCTATCCACTCCTGCCCTGCTGTGCTATGTTTTTAGCATAACAACATAAGCCAGAGCATGTACCTTCTTTGCTAAAAGCCCTCCAACAGCTCTCCATCTAGTTCAGAGTGAAAGGCAGACGATTACAAACACACACAGGTCCTGCTTGATCTGCAGGGTATCCCCACCTTATGACTTCTCTAAATTCATTTCCCACTGTTTCATGCCTCATCCACTCTGTCTAACTGCACAATAGTAAGGTCTCCTTACTATTACTTGAACATGCCATGCACACACTCCTGCCTGAGGACCTTTGCACTTAGCATCTCCTTTGCTGGGAAATTTCTTTTCCCAGATAGTCATATGAATAATTCTCACCAGGGTTTTACCCATGGCTCCCTCAGCAATCCTTAGCCTCCATCTTCACTTTTTTTCATGGCATCTCTACCACCCAATCTACATATTTTATGTCAGTCTCCAGAGGCGGATTTAACGGCGGGCGCACCAGGAGCACACCCTGGGCCCTGACCTCTGAAGGACCCCACAAGACCCCAACTTTACACCTTTTTCTAATAACACCAAGTTTAGTTTCATATGTGCAATTTTAATTACATACAAGTTTACAATTGGTGGTAAAACCTGATAGTATGTTTTACTATCTCAGACTATAAGATCTCTGAGGGCAGAGATTTGTATGTGTTTTGCTTACTGCTGTATCCTCAATACTTTGAACTGTGCCAGGAACATAGGAACAGCTCAATAAATATTTGTTGAATGAGTAAATGAACAAATGAATGAAAGTTAGCTACTGCAGCAGACCATCAGTACATCATATATATCCTTCAGACCTTTTACATGAGCTCCAGTAGATTTCCAACTGCCTACACCTCCAAGCCTGCAAGCCAGTTTTCCTGGACTATGGAAGGCCTCTCTGCCCATGCACGGAATGGGCTAAAAGGGCCACGGAACTAACGCTCCCAGGAGCAGCTCCCAACCAATGACTCTTGGGAGATTGGAGTGTAAATACTTCAGCTCCCTTGCCCCTTGGATGGGATAATTCTGCAGAACTAAGTATGATAATTCCCCTTTATTGGCGTCTTTCCTTCTCTGTATCGTATCTTCATGACCTACTAGCATTTCTGAATTCTACCAAATAAACTACCTATTCTTGGATCACTGTCTCAGGGACTGTTTCTGGGGGAACCGAATCCAAGACAGCTGAGAGAGCTAGCTGATTACACATTGGGCAAACATTTTCTGAGCCCCAGCTGTGTGCCAGACCTATGCATTGAGCCCAACGCAAGATGTCTAATTCCTGCCTTCAGCCTAATAAATGAGGCAGAGTTAGACATATAAGGGCTGATTAATTATAAACTACATGACCATCATCACCATTTACCACTTTCCAGGAGGAGCACTGAGAAAAGGATTAAAAAGCCCATTATAGCTTTCTCCAACAGCTGTCCCTGAGCCCCAATGACATATCCCCAACCCATCCCCAACCAAAATTAAATAAACAACAAAAAATTAAATAAACAAAGGATGCTCGGTTTCTTCTTTAGGTTTCTGATAAAATACACAGTATTTATCATGTGGACTAATCCAAGTAACCCAAGCATCCTGAAGCTATCACAGCTCTAAAAACTGTAGCCCTTCCCTGCCAATACCCGCCCTTTTATTCCCTTTCTTGGTCCCACTTTCCCCCAACCCCATTCCTCCCTCTCCAGAGTCATTCCCTCTGGCAGATAAATCAGAGTTCTGAATTCTCTTGTGATGTTGTAACAAGCTAGCAATGGGCATGACATGTAGCAGCGGAGGGCATAGGAGCCCCTAAATCAGAAATAATGAGATTTCTCTCTCAGAGGCAGCGTGAAATGAGAGGCAAAGAGCAAGGCGGCTGGAGATAGGAAAGGGAAGGGGGGGTCAGGAAAGGAAATGAGGTAGCTGGGGCAGCTTTAACCCAGTTTGCACTAACATGCTTTTAGAGATGTGTGTGCTAAGGAGTGTGTACATCTCTCTGTAAGCAGAGGCATGTATGACATGCTTAGCTGTTAAGTTACAGATAACTGGCAGGATAAGCAGAAGATGCTTATGGTAAAATGCTTCTGTCCAATGATCACAGGCTATTGGGCATCTCTCATTAATCAGATTTTACAAACAGGCTAGGGAGATTCTTGGGGAGTAGTACCAAGATGTAAACTTGGCCTAAAGGACAAAATAGAAAATGGGGAAAAAAAACCTGATGGAGAGGCAAACAGGCACACAGAAAATTCAGAGTCAAGCTCTCAGGGATCATGTGGTTACCATGCTCTTAGTTCCTCTGCAGCAACTGCAGGTCATTCTCTGGAGGAACTGGGCGTGGGACCTGCTCTCCTTCTTGGCTTGTTATCTGAGTGACATTAATTCTCCATGTGGTTGGATACCAGTGGAATGCTAGTATATGCTGAGTTTGACTTCTTTTTAAATTGATGAGTATAGCCAAATTCAGAAGTTAGAGGAAAATAAAATGTATCTCTGCATATTTATAACAATGGGGATTTATGAGTGGTTGAGTCACACTGATTCATCCTTCTATTCTCCCTCTCCATTCTTCTCTCCCCTTCTCCCAATCCCTGAAGTTTCTGTATTCTAGAAATTATGGCTCATTCCAGGGCAGGAAGGACAGCAATGCAAGAAGATACATATGCTACTCCTAATTCTCAGGCACAGGGAGTTTTTTTCATTCCCCCAGTCTAGGATGATGCCATTTGAAAGGCTGTGCATGTCTGAGTCTGGCTGAGGGCTGATAGTTAGAGCAAGGTTGACATGTCATAGTAGATGCTGTGGTTTGCTGCCCAGATACCCCATTATAGACTGAGGTACTCCTTCCCTCAGCTGCTGGGAGTGTTGGCTGCTGAGGGATCACAGATGTTTCCTGCTCTAGGAATTGCCCTCTGTGGAAGGAAGCTGCTTCACTCAAGATTCAGTTCCTTACTAGGGGCAATCTACATCAACAGGCTGGTCAGTTGCAGGATTCAAAGGTCCAACCTCCTCGCCTCAATTTAGAACAACTCTAAAGGACCAACTCACCAGTTCAACTCCTCACCTGCCCATTTCCCTGCTTCTCTTGACCCTATGTTGATCCTACATGCACCTCCGGTAAGCTTCCTGTACACAAATCACCATCTCAGGATCTCTCTAACAAATCCAGCTCAAGATAACTTTTAGGAAGAAATACATTGTCCTGAAATCATTTACCAACTAGATTTTTCATTGATCTTAAGGCTTAAACATAATACATCAGAGTTCAGTAAAACCTAGCTTTCTCAGGACACAAAAGTCTGCTTTAGGTAAATCACCTAGTGGTTGGTTTCAGGGAATAGAAGCAAAGAGCAGAGAAAATTTTCAGTTTCACATGAGGCTAGAGGGTCCACCATTTTCCTTAGATTTCAATTCATTTCAAGCTTCAGTGGCAAAGCTAGCCTTAACCACCAAATGTGGTGCCTAAAGCACTGTCCAAATGAACTATAATACAAAAGTACATGCCACATAGGTGATTTCACTTTTTCCATTAGCCATACTTTAAAATGTAAAAAGAAAAGGAAGTAATTGGGTGAAATTAACTTGAATAATGTATTTCATTTAACCCAATATGTCTAAAATACTATCATTTCAACATGTGATCAATGCAAAAAATTAATAAGATATTTTATTCTCTTTTTTCTATTAAGTTTTTGAAGTCCCATGCGGTTTTTCACACCTAAAGGACATTTAAATTTGGGTGGTAAATTTTAATCAGAAATATTCAATCTATATTTAGATTTCATGAAATAGTTCAAAAAGTAGATTCATAATACCAAAATTGTTCCAAAGATTCTAAAACATTTCCAATAACTAAATCAAATATTGGTTTCTTAATTTAATTAAAATTAAATAAAGTTTAAAATTCAGCTCCTCAATCACACTACTTAAAGTTCAAGTATTCAATAGCTACCAGTGGCTAAGTGGCTGCCATATTGGGCAGCACAGCCTTAGAGTTCTTGACAAGTGAATATTTTGGAGCACTAATAAACTGGTTAGTTTGTTGAGAAAAAAGACTATCATCAAATTATTCTTGCAATGGGAAGAAGTGTCCTTCCTTTTAGTTGTATGGCTTGTTCATATATATTAAAGAGAAAATTTCCAGTACAAATGGGCCTCTGTTCAAGAAAAGTACATTTATTTCTACATAAGCCTTTTAAAAAGAATTCAATCCACCACCACTTATTCTTTGCCACCTTTTATTAAGCTGAGTTCTCATTTTTCTTCTGGTGTCTGTCAAGATTTTACTGGCACACTCATGTTTCCTGGTTTGGCTTGATAGTCTTAATATTCTGTGGTAAATAAATCATGTGTTTACACTCAAACCTCACTCTCTGCATATCATTGGAAAATTTGAATCTTCCTTACACAAACTTGTACTTAATGTATGGTCTCTGTTCCTTTGAAACCTCTGAAAAATAGAATATAACCTTTTCCTCCTGCTACAGCTGCTGTCTGGAACTTGAATTCCCTTTGCTCAAAGAAAATATGTCTTTGATATCACACATTGAAGGACTCACCACTGAAAAGCTGCTCTACATGTAGTGGCTACATCATTCCACTGGATCTGTGTCCTTGGGTCCAAAAAATCCAGACTGGTTCTAAATGGATTCTACAAAGTACCCTATCCTGGGTCTAAGATGGTCTAGACACTGGACCCAATGCCTCTGGACACAGGATTTGCAGGGATCACTTCCTGCGCTCACAGTAAAACGGCACTTGAGGATCACCACCAACATTTGACCTTTCGAGGTATGTTGAAAGCTGTCCTCTTTTGCAGAGAATGTCTTTCATGTGTTTAGAATCAAAGGGAAGGGGTAGAGGGATCCAGCTGGAAGTAACATTAGGAACCAACTCATCTCTCATTGTGGACCTCAATAGTGGGAGCCTAAAAAGTTGGATTGAGTGAAATTTTCATCTTTAAGAGGACAGTACGGATCTGCTTCTTTATTATCCTAAGCATCCCAAATGTGTGCATCTGTTTCTGTTCACTCCCACTCTTGCTCTTCATTTCTCTCTTTCCCTTTCACTTTCTCTTTACTTCTTGCTCCTGATGTCCCTTAAGGTCAGAGACAATCCCAAGTGGTAGAATCCTTGGTGCTTTCCCTGATCACATTTCACATGCTAACTAAATGCCTTGATCTTAACACAAGTGGGCATGGTGTCAGGAGACTCCCTGTGAAAATCAAGCCTATCAGATTGCTAACCAAAGCCAGAATGAGACACAAGAATCTCTGAACAAATTGACAACCACTCCTCCATCATTTTATAATGCAGGGTTCATCAGATAACTTTTTGCTGTGCAACCATTCAGTGTTCTCTGGACTAAGACTTTACCCCAGAGGTTAAGTGCTCAAACTAGATATTAAGCTGCCATCAATTCCTTCCCTGTCCCCCAACCCAAGCACACATCTCTACACCTGAGGGTCCATGCACAGGATTTTCTTTGGTCGCATAGGCTTTATTTCCTACTGGCTTATAAATGCACTGGAAGAGGCATCCCTTAGCGATGTACCTTCTTACAGTTTGACCTTGACTCTGCTAATTTCCTAAGTATTGAGATAGATTTTCTTTCTCGTTATTGTAACATAGTGAGATTTTTCTTAGACCCAAGAAAAGAGCCCAAAATGTGGTTTGCACTTTTTCATTCTAGCATAACCTTCATCTCCCCATGGTTTTAATTATAGCAGTTAAATAACAGAAGTAACACTGCAAACAATAGAAGACATTTGTTAGAAGGGAATTAACAAATGACACTATAACAGCTATTACGTTCACAGGTTAGAAACCATATCAATTGAAATGTTGCTTTAAAATAGATTGGTTTAAATGATAATTAGATAACCTGGTTGTTGTTTTTTTTCATCTAAGTGTTGTTCTTTTCCACACCAGTGGCTCATGCAAAACTGGCAGAGCAGGAGAAGGAGAAATCTAAACACAAACTCCCAGGCATGGAGGTTCGAAGATCTAACCTAGTCAGCAGGCCTCATCATAGCTGTCGTTGGTTACGGTCTCAGTAATCAAAAAATCTTTAATGAAGAGAGATAAATTAGACATATACAAACCAAAGTAAATACATATAGAGCCAAACAAGAAGAAAGGTATGGAACAAAAGGCTCAACTAAACCCAAATCTGGCTTTTTGAAAAGCCAAATGAAAAGATAAACCTCCAGCAAGAATAATCAAGAAAAAAAAAAGAAAGAATGCAAAAATAAATAATATTGGAATGTAAAAGGATACAGTATCTCAAAGTTTCCACCCTTAAAAATTGGTTCCAGCTACCATCCTTGGGTATCAATTTTCTGAATTTTAAAAACCAGTTACATTCATTCATTCAATATTTATTGATGTACCAGAGATACACAGTGATTTAAAAACCATGGCCCATTTGAAACCTACCTTGTCTGCCAAATGATATTAAACAAAGTAAATCAATATATCACATGCTATATAGCAGAGGTATCATGAAGAAAAGTAAAGCAGGTCAGGAAGTGGAAAGTGATGAAAAGGTAACCTTAAGTGAGGTCAGAAAAGTTCTTTTAGTTAGGTGACTGAGCAGAGCCCAGAAGGAAATGAAAAAGCAAGCCATGAGAGCATGTGGGAAAGGGAATTCCAGCCAGAGGGAACAGCAAGTGCAAAGGTCCTGAGGCATATTAAGGAGGTCAGGTGGCTTGAGTGCAGTGATGGGGTTGGGGGATCTGTGCAGACAGAATGACAAAATAAAGGCTAGTAATACTTATCATGCTTATCTCACAGGTTTTCAACAACGATCACAGAAAACCACAGGTGTAGACAGGCAAATACAAAGGTTAAATTCTGCTGCGAAATGGAAAAAAGAGGAGGGGCGATCAGTTTTCTTTGGGCCTGTCTCTATTATACCGTACCTTCTGGGCAATAACTTTACCAAAGAAACAAAAACTCGGACAAAAAGCGTCAACCACTGTCACCATTTCATAACACGCAGGTGTTTAACAGTCTGAGATTGTGAAATGGGCAGTGTGTGGGAGCAGAATATTCTGGTTTGGATAATTAAGAAGGGGAGCCCTGGAGTCAGACTGCCTGGGTTTTAGATGTATGTCCTTAGGAATGTCACCTAACCTCTTTACCCCACAGATTCCTCAGCTGTAAAATAGGGATAAGAATATGGCTGCTTCATAGGGCTAATGTGAGGATTGAGTGAAATAACAGCTATAAAGTTCCAGCACTGTCCAGGTACATCAGCCCTTCTGAGATCTGCCATGTAGGCCTGTTTTCCCTTCTCTTGAGTGAGGACAACGGACCAAAATCAACTGTTTTCAAACTTATTTTTAACTGCAGAGCTCATTCTTAAAACAAAATATTTTATGGAATTCCAACACTGTCTGTGAGCCAGATAGAAGGGGTTGCTCTGGTTGAAGGCACAGAGCCCAAAGCCCCACCCAAGCTCTTCTATCCCTTCTATCCCCTGAGCTCCTAAAGTGTGGTGGGGCAGAATCAGAAAACCACTGGCCAGATAAATGTTCTGTGAGGCCCCTCCAGTCCTAAAATCCCACAACCATCTTAACTTATAGAAGATGGGGAGTGTGTGAAACAAGATTTCTGGCTAAATAGCCCTTCTTGAATGACCCAGAATTTCCTCTCTTGGATATATAGCCAACAGAAATGCTAACACATGTTCTACAAAAGTCATGTACAAGAATGTTCATAGAAAAGGTAATAGTAATAGCCTTAAACCAGAAAACACCCAAATGCCTATAGACAACAGATTGGATATATAGATGCACTGAGCCCTATTCACATGATGGAATGCAATTTAGTGATGTGAGTGAATAAGCCACTCCTATATACCACAGCAGGGTTGAATCTCACAAACATATGTTGAGTATAAGAGGCCAGATACAAAAGGGCACATAGTGTAAGATTTCATTTATATAAAGTATGACAACAAGCAAATATTAAACTATGGTGTTAGAATTCAGAATAGAGGTTATCCTGGGGATGGGACGGTGGTGGATAGAGATAAGAAGAGCTTCTGGGGTGCCAATAATGTTGTTTCTGGTTCTCTCATGAGCTAGTAACAATTCATCAAGCTGTACTGTTAATTTTGGTACACTTTTCTACATGCATGTTATGCTTCAATTTAAAAATGTATCCTAAAACAATTCTTGGTGAAGTCAAGTAGACATTTGTATGATCATTGCTTTTGGTGCCACAACCAGGGTGTCACTCTCACCTAATTACTTCAATCAGTGCACTGAGAGTGAACAAAGCACTCTGAAAGACACTTTCTTTCAGGTCCTGTATATGGCTGAACCTGCCAAATGCTCACACCTCAAGCTGCAAGAGAAAGGCTTATAGCATTTTACAAACTGCGATGGATGGTGAAGGACTTTTTATCTGGAATATCACAGTGAGCTTATTCCTTATCTTTGGTTGTTGTTGTTCCATTCATTGGTTGCTTCCTGTATTGCCCTGGCCAAAAAGTTAGTTCAGTTTTAAAGTAAAAATAAAAGACACATTTTTTATCTTCTTTTTTTTTTTTAAGATTTTATTTACTTATTTTTATTTTGGAGGGTGTTGAGGTTCATTGAACATTTTTTAATTTTATTTTTCAGTTACAGTTTACATTCAATGTTATTTTATATTAGTTTCAGCTGTATACCATAGTGGTTAGGCAGTCATACACTTTACAAGGCAGTCCTTCTGATATTGTCTGTACACACCTGGCACCATACATAGTTTTTACAATACTATTGATGCCAATACCTTTATTTAACAACTTATTCACTATTTTGTTCTACTACCTTCTGCCATCTTTCAGGTAACTTCGTAATTCCATCTTCCCAAAACTTTTTATCTTTTTGACCAAAGAACTGTCCCAGGTACCTTTTGCACTCTTACAGGGAATTGAATTCCATTAAGAGAATTTTGCAAAGATTGAAAAAAATGGAACTCCAAAGGTGCAAAGTCTAGTGTATATGGTGGGTGAATCAGAACTTCCCAGCTAAGCTGTTACAGGTTTTGCCCAGTCATCAAAGAAACATGATGTCTTGTGTTATCCTGATGGAAGATTATGCATATTTTGTTGACTAATTCTGGATGGTTTTCATCAAGTGATGCTTTCAGTTGATCTAACTGGGAGCAGGACTTGTTGTAATTAATCATTTCACTTCCCGGAAGGTGCTCATAATAGAGGACTCCCTTCCAATCCCACCATATACACAATATCACCTTCTTTGGATGAAGACCAGCCTTTAGCGTGGTTGGTGATGGTTCATTTTGCTTGCCCCACCATCTCTTCTGTTCCACATTATTGTAAAATATCCACTTTCATTGCCCATCACAGTTTTATTTTTTATTTTTTTTATTTTTTTCCCTTCCTTTTCGCCTGTTATCCCCCTCCCTCCTTCCCTCTGGTTACTGTCAGGTTTTGTGGGGGGTTTTGCATATTTTATTGATTATGCTATCACAGTTGTCTCATTTTTTTCTCCCCTTTATCCCCTCCACCCTGCACTCCATCATCCCATCATCCCCATGTCAACATTTTCCCTCCACCACTTTCCCCAGCCCCACCCCTCCCCACCTCCCACCCTCAACCCTTTCTCCATTTGGCTTTGTCAATGGAGCTTTTATGCATGTTCCTTGGTGACCCTTATGACATATTTCACAGATATAGAACAAACATTTCGAAAATTTATATGGAATCATAAACGACCGTGAGGAGCAACAACAATATTGAGAAAGAAGAACAAAGTAGGAAGGATCACAACACTTGGCATCAAACTATATTATCGGGCCACTGTAATCAAAACAGTCTGGTACTGGCATAAGAACAGACACATAGATCAATGGAACAGAATAGAGAGCCCAGAAATAAACCCATGCTTCTAGGGTCAATTAATATTCAACAAAGGGGGCACAAGCATTAAATGGAGTAAAAATAGCCTCTTCAACAAACGGTGCTGGGAGATCTGGACAACTACATGCAAAAAAATGAAATTCGACCACCAACTTACACCACACACAAAAATAAACTCAAGATGGATAAAAGAATTAAATATAAGTTGCGACACCATAAAAGTCCTAGACTGGAGGAGAACATAGGCAGGAAAAGCTCAGATATTCCACACAGGAATATTTTCACTGTTATGTACCCTAGAGCAAGAGACATAAAGGAAAGAAAAAACAAATGGGGCTTCATCAAAATAAAAAGCTTCTGCACGGCTAAAGAAAACATCAGCAAAATGAAAAGGGAACCAACCATATGGGAAAGTACATTTGACCAGTAATACCTCAGACAAGGGTCTGATCTCCAAAACATAGAAAGAACTCACACGACTCCACTCCAGGAAGACAAACAATACAATTAAAAAATGGGCAAAGGACCTGAACAGACACTTCTCCAAGGAGGATGTATACAGGGCCCACAGACACGCAAAAGGATGCTCAGCATCGCTAGCCATCAGAGAGATGCAAATTAAAACCACAGTGGGATACCACTTCACACTGATCAGAATGTCCATCATAAACAAATCAACAAACAGCAAGTGCTGGAGAGGATGTGAAGAAAAGGGAACCCTATTGCACTGTTGCTGGGAATGCAGACTGATGCAGCTACTGTGGAAAACAGTATGGAATTTCCTCAGAAAACTAAAAGTGGAACTGCCTTTTGACCCAGCAATTCCGCTGCTGGGATTATGCCCTAAGAATACCATAACACCAATTCAAAAGAACCTATGCACTCCAATGTTCATAGCAGCACAATTTACAATAGCCAAGTGCTGGAAGCAACCTAAGTGCCCAACAGGAAATGAGTGGATCAAACAACTATGGTACATTTACACAATGGAATACTACACAGCAGAAAGGAAGGCGTTCCTTCCCTTCACAACAGCATGGATAGACCTGGACAGCATTATGCTAAGTGAAATAAGCCAGGCAGTGAAAGACAGATACCACATGATCTCACCTATAAGTGGCACCTAATCAGCAAAATAAACAAGCAAGCAAAATATAACCAGCAACATTGAAATAAAAAATAAACTGATCTTATCCCACTGCCTCCTCCTCTCTGGTTACTGTCAGTTTGTTTTTTATTTCTATGTTGCTGGTTATATTTTGCTTGCTTGTTTATTTTGTTGATTAAAAATGATATGTTTTCATTATGTTTCAGTAGAGAATCGCATTCAGAAATATGATAAAGAAGGTTTTTTTCACGAAATTTATGTGGAACAAAAACAGCAAAGCGATAAAAATAACCAAGGTGTTGCGAATGATTTTCAACACTTGGTTTGGCTATTTCGAATATGTCAGCTATCTCCCAAGTGGTATAATGTTGATTGTTCTAAATTAATGTCTCAATTTGATCACTATCAACTTCAACTGGTCTACCAACAGTGGAGCACCGTCCAGCAAGCAATCTGCAGCACGAAACTTTGCAAACCACTTTTGGCATGTTCAATCAGCCACAGCACCTTCTCCATATACTGCACAAATCTTTTTTGAGTTTCAGTTGTGTTTTTACTTTTATTGAAATAATAAAGCCTAATATGCCAAAAATGTTGTGTATTCTCTTCCATCTTCAATATTAACATGGCTACACAAAAATTCACCAATTCTGATAAGCTTTTTTAAATGCACACTGATAAGACAGCTTTCACAATACAATCTAACAAAAGTGTCTAGAATAAAATTAAAGACAACTAAGCATAGAGCCATCTTGTGGGGGAAAAACAAGAGCCAACTTTTTGGTCAATCCAATATGTGCCCTGACCAGGGGCTGAACCCACAACCTTGGCATATCTGGACAATGCGCTAACCGACTGAACTACCTGGCCAGGATTCCTTATCTTTTTTTTTTTAACACCAGCAAATAGAAGTATCAGAAAAACCAGCAGTGGATGTGGTAGGTGAGGAGAGTATAAGAATTCCATGTCGTGTCTAAAACTCACATGGTTTTATTTCCTTTGTCTATTACAGTAGATAAATGAGCCCATTTTTATATGTTTATAATATATGCAGAAACAGTACATTCCCAAATGCCTAGGATGGGAGTGGGATATGGTAAGAGACAAGAGTCAATATGATGGTTTATATTAATATGTTCAAGTCCACGAGTTTGTTACTTCCCATGAAGAGTCTCTTAGTATATTTTACATGCTTTTAATTGACTAAATTTTTTAAAAGCCAATTAATTAAGTTCAAACCTTGGTTCCTATTATATAATCCTAGTTTCACTTACAGTAGACAGATCTGATCATCTGATCTTTCAGAAATATTTGTGTTTAAGAAAAAAATCCTTGTGTGGCTTTTGTTTGTCTTATTTTTTGCCTTTTCTGTTAAAATATAGGCTATCCAATTATTGAGTTAAGAGCCAATTAAGTAATTCATTAATGAAATAGTAATTAATTTCATTTTTTAAAAAGCTATATATAGGGGAGTAACTTTAAGTGAGAAAATTCAGGTTTAAAAGCCTGTTCAATTATAATTGGCAATATTATCATTTGGAAGAATAGTAAACTAAAATCCAATTTTAATCACTATGAAAGTTGATGTCAACCTTTTATGACTTCCATCCTCAAGAAAAATTCCTAAAGCAGTAGGAACCCAATACGCCCAACTCTTAGAACAGTGATGCCTTACTAAGTTAAATTGTTTAGTTTGAGATGAAATCAAGGGATGACATGCTATGTTGCACATTTAAAGGAAAGAGCAAGAGTTTAGGAAGACTAGATGCATGTCCGTGTAGTAAGTAAAAGTATATATCTTTGTCTTCTTTTCAAATTTAAAGGAAAGAAAAGGCAACATCAATAGTACCATCTTGTTCAATGGAAGCATTAAGGTAATGTAGAGGACAAGAGAAAGTAGGAAACAAATAGTAGAGCAGAAAGAGCACCAGACTAGGAGTGTGGCTGGAGACTCAAGACCATTCCCTTCATCTCACCAGGTCTAAGGACCAGGGATCTGAAACTCTCCCAGATTTCTAAGCTCTCAGACCCCAGGACTAGATGCTGACCACAGGAGACAATAAGAAAGAAAGCCCTCACTCCATGTGCAGTCATTGGCCATTGTATATTAACAGCTGGTTTGCATGGGCATGTAGGTTTACACATGACTATTTGCAAATCTGATTTTCTTCAATAGAAGCCCATGAAGGGAACATATGAAGAGAGTGTCCAGTTCCTCATATCATGGGATCAAACACATCAAATGACCTTCCATCACCTCTAAAGCTACAGTCAATAGCATAAAATGTCAATGGATGCAATGGTCAAGGAGGGAAGGTCTACATTTTTGAACTGCACTGAACACCTCCTCAGAGATAATAATAAAAATGAGATGTTGGAGTCTGATGCTGCATAACAGACTCCTGGCAACAGCTTTCTTTGCCAGAGATGCAAAGGAACTCTCTGTTCCTCCTTTCCATTTTATTGTTGACAAGATTACAATAAGATTATTTTCAGACTCTTTTCTTTCCACTGAGAGGTGCTTCACTACCCCAACATTGGCCAACTCCTTCCACTCAAACCCTGGCTAATGCACATACTTATTGTTTCCATTGATTGATCAGCTGCGAATTAAACATCATTATTCAATGTTTAGTTATATACCAGTCCTATCCTGGGAAATTGCTTTGTATCATCTAGTTCTAACCTGTCTTGAGCACTGAAATTCTTTCTAACGCCCTAATAACGAGACATTCCTTAAAATACCTGAGGACAACAAATTAGATTTTTCCAGACTTCCCCCATCTGTTTTCCAACCACTTCCATATGGCACCTCTATCTCCCCCTCCTCAGCCTGGCTTGCCTGCCTGCCCCACTGTAGCTCTCTCACAGTCAGTGAGGTAAATATGATGCCCACCAGGCAGGAGGGCAAAACTTGATTTGACTACACCCACAATAAGCATGTTTGTGCTGTTTGCATTTGCAGTGAGGCACATGCATGTAGGTGTATATGTTTGCTGCAAATGCTTATATACCCGGTGTCACAGCCAACTGCCATATGCTAAACATTCAAATTCCATCATATATTGTGGGCAGGCCATATAAGAAACAACAGACAGGCAGAGAGCTACTTCCCCTGGAGCCAGAAGGGTGCTGCTGGGTAAGTGCTCAGCCAAATTTAAATGCCACCAAGAAATGTATATTAAATAGCTTTGGAATGTTGGACATTACCCATGATAAACTGGCACCACACACTAAGGAACTTGATGCTTTAAAAATAGATGAGGCAAATGGACAAACAGAAATTTCTGCACACACAAGTGTGAAAAGATAAAAAACGAACACAAAAATGGTGTGTTCCCAGGGAAAGAAAACACTGGACTGGATCGTCGCTTCCATTGGGTAAGGAGTACTTTTCTTCCTTGGAATATCAGATTCTTTGGACACACATGCAACCCTGTTCTTGTTCCTTCATCTACTACTCCAACAATCTGAGAACTTAGCCGAAGGGAATTTCATTTTTTTCTTCCTTTGTACAAATACCATTACACGTATTAACAATGAACAACCTCACCCCTATCCAAACCCCACGCTGACAAGGACACAAGGAGCCTTTTCCTTTTATGCCGTCTGCTGCTGTCTTGACCACATATCATACACAGAAAAGAAATTTCAATGGAGACCTCTGAAGTGTTACTTTAATTCTTTCCATATTTTTTGCTTTGGGGCACTTATAAAAACTTTTATGAATTTAGAGTCAACTGCATCATTTATGCACCCTGAAGTATCATCACACTCTTGCCAAGTCCATCTAAAAGCTCCTGAGTCCTGGTCAAACTCTGCATCCCAGACACCTACAATACACATGTTTAATTGCTCAAACAAATTTACCTTGAAATATGGGTCTCCTTTTTCACCGTTGCGCTTAACAGCTTTCCTGGCTCCAATGAAAATGCATTTGTGTATCAGTGACTCACTAGCCATAACGAACACTCTCACAATCTGGTGGCAAGTTCCTATTTTCTGTCCTACTTCTTTCTTCCCAGGAATTTAAGACATTTTGAAAACATACTACCAGTGTCCAAATATTGCTAGCTAGATTATCAGAGATGATGTCCATCTTGGTTCAGTAGGCTGGCATTTCCATGAGGCTAGCTTCCCCTCTGGCCCCTGCCCCGTACACCTTCTCCTACTCCAGTTTCCGCAGATCCACTGCTCCCATGACATGGCTACCTCTGACCTAAAACCAGATCTTGCCATATGTGAGAACTTGAGACATTTTGCTCTGGTACTTTTCGGAAATTTCTCTTAAAGTAAGGGGGGGGCAATGGTGGGACAAAGGGAGAACAAAGGTTTTAGCTGAGCACAATTATGGGACATTTTCCAGTGGCACATGCAACTGGGGTCTTCCAAATTGTTCCCTGCACCTAGCTGCTGGACCCAACCCTAGGAATTCAGAGGAATCATCTTCATTTTCCTTCTAATACCTGAACCCAAGATTACTTCAGAAACAGGACTCATGTTCCATCATTATGGGGTGGAGCACTGTGGAGGTGGAGACTCATTTCAGAGTACTGGTCAATCCCTGAAAGCCCCCGCTCTTCTTCATTTAAAATTACATGAACCATGCAGAAAACCAAGAGGCAAAATATGAAAACACAGGGGTCCCAAGAGGTCACTGCCCCCTGGAATGTCAATTTCAATAACATCTCATTTATCTAGTATCTAAGGAAATGAGGCGCTCCACCTAAGAAATATTAATATCCTCATCATTATCTATAGCAATCTTTCCAAATCACATTATTTAATTCCCTCCCCTGATCAACAAAGCATATGAATATAATCTGATCTTTTTTCCTCTCTAAAAACCAACTACTGTACCAAGTAGTAAGACAGTAATGTCCCTCAGGAGCTATGAAGATTTTTGTGGGCTATTTTGGGGACACCAACACCCCCAATCCCTTATACTCTTGAGTTCTTTGTGATTTTTGGTAAACTAGTTCTGAGTCTTCCATAATTTTCCAATTGTAATGACTTTATAAGTTGTTTTCAGACTTTTAAACCCAACCCTGTTTTATTTGCTTCACTAATCCATACAAGGTGGAAAATAAGAGGAGTAAGCTTACATGCATTGCAAGAGCACAACATTGCACACTCCAGCACACCATTGTCACTGTAGCCCATCCGAAGACTTCCCCAGCAGTGGTGACAGTGCACAGTTGGCTCTGCCATGTAAAATGGACAACAAACTAATAAACTTCCCCTGTAAATGCATGGGCTTTGGGATGATAACTCTAGTTAATTCTCAAGATGTTTTTTCCTTTTTCTTTACTATATTATCATCCAACCTCTGGAGTGTTCCAAGATGCCCTCCCCCATCACTGTAAATTGAGTCTGTTAAATAAAGTCTAACTAACTGGAATAACTGTGAATTAGATAAAAGCATTGACTCTTCAGACCTGATTAGAATTTTAGCTTGCCCATCTATAAGCTGTGCAACTTTAGACATATAACTTCTGTGGTTTCTTCATCTGTAAAATGGAGATAAAAGCAGCCCTGCATGGAACTGATTGCTGTGGGAATGAAATGCCACAACATATATAAACTACTTGGAACAGAGCTAGGCACAGCTTAAGTCTTCAATATGTGTTAGTATACATTAGTCTTATTCCTAGAGTTTGGTGGCACACCAACTAAATTTCACGAAGCCAGAAATGGGCAAAACGGCACAATGGCTAAGAGCCCATAAGCTCTAGAGCCAGACCACCTGGATAAGAATACTGGGACCACCTCTTACCAGCTCTGTGACTTTTGGCAAGTTACTTAACCTCTCAAAGATTCAAATCGTTCCTCCACAAAATTGGGGAAATTGTAACAACTAGCTCTCAGGGCTGTTCTGTGGTTTAGAAGACTTAAAAGATACTAAATAAAGTACTCCCAATAGTACCTGCACCTTGTAAGCATGTAATAGATGTTGGGCAACTTTATTGCTATGATATGCTCTTTGTGGATGATTATTTAAAATGGCCACAGATTTGGCTTCTCCCTCCATTGTGGATCTCCCATCAAGTAGTAGGGTCTATTTTTCTACTCCTTAACTGGAGCTGGCCACATGACTTGCTTTGGCTAATGAACCATTAGTAAACATAACGCAAAAGAGGCTTAGAAAAGTGCTTGTGAACTGAGCCTTGCCCTCTTAGGAGCTCTGTGTCTACCTTGGGAACAAACCCAAGATAGCCCACTGGATGACAAGAGGCCACATAGAAGAGAACTAAGGCATCCTAGCCAATAGACGTACCCTGACTAACAGCCTGTCAATAGCCAGACTTGTGGTCCAGTTACAAGCCAATCTTCCTACTGGTCACAGATGCATATGTGAGCCCAACATAGGATATCAGTCCAGAGCAGAAGAACTGTCCAGATAACCCACAGAATTATGAGCCAAATAAATGGTTGTCGTTTTAAGCCATTCAGTTTTGGGGTGGTTTGTTACACAACACAAGCTACCTAATTCAGGGCTCCTAGAGTCTAAAATGCATTTCCATGTACCATCCTTACTCCTGAATCCTCATCTGCCAGGTTTCTGGGGCCAGCCCAAGAAATGAATGCTTGAAGGCATCTGGATAGTTACATGCAAAAAAATGAAACTGGACCACCAACTTATACCACACACAAAAATAAACTCAAGATGGATAAAAGACTTAAATATAAGTTGCAACACCATAAAAGTCCTAGGTTGGAGGAGAACATAGGCAGGAAAAGCTCAGATATTCCACGCAGGAACATTTTCACTGATATGTCCCTTAAGACAAGGGATATAAAGGAAAGAATAAACAAATAGGGCTACATCAAATTGAAAATCTTCTGCATGGCTAAAGAAAACATCGGCAAAATGAAAAGGGAACCAACCATATGGGAAAATACATTTACCAATGATACCTTGGACAAGGGTTTGGTCTCCAAAATATAGAAAGAACTCACACGACTCCACTCCAGGAAGACAAACAATACAATTAAAAAATGGTCAAAGGACTTGAACAGACACTTCTCCAAGGAGGATGTATACAGGGCCCACAGACACACGAAAGGATGCTCAGCATCACTAGCCATCAGAGAGATGCAAATTAAAACCACAGTGGGATACCACTTCACACTGGTCAGAATGTCCATCATAAACAAATCAACAAACAGCAAGTGCTGGTGAGGATGTGAAGAAAAGGGAACCCTATTGCACTGTTGCTGGGAATGCAGACTGATGCAGCTACTGTGGAAAACAGTATGGAATTTCCTCAGAAAACTAAAAGTGGAACTGCCTTTTGACCCAGCAATTCCGCTGCTGGGATTATACCCTAAGAATACCATAACACCAATTCAAAAGAACCTAAGCACCCCAATGTTCACAGCAGCACTATTTACAATAGCCAAGAATTGGAAGCAACCTAAGTGCCCAACAAGAAATGAGTGGATCAAACAACTGCGGTACATTTACACAATGGAATACAGCACAGTAGAAAGGAAGAAGGAACTGCTACCCTTCGTAACAGCATAGATGGAACTGGAGAGCATTATGCTAAGTGAAATAAGCCAGGCAGTGAAAGACAGATACCATATGATCTCACCTATAAGTGGCGCCTAATCAACAAAATAAACAAGCAAGCAAAATATAACCAGCAACATTGAAATAAAAAACAGACAGTAACCAGAGGGGAGGAGGGAGGTGGATAACAGAGGAAAAGAAGGGGAAGGGTCATCAAGGTACATGAATAAAAGGCCAATCCACAAAGCCAAATAGGGGTAGGATGGAGGGTGGGAGGTGGGGAGGGG
>PVJD01011754.1:0-44074 GCA_004026545.1 Mormoops blainvillei | reverse complement strand
AAGAGATACTGTCTCGAGAAAGCCCACTGTGCTCTCGCAGGCACTCCCGAATTCTTGGCGGAGAGTAATGGCCTTCATCCTCAGGCCGGGGGAGTGGAGCAGGCTTCCTCCGAAGGCTGGCCGTGTCTTGGGGACCCCTGGGGAAATCAGGACCCATGTTGGCGGCTGGGAAGCCCGCGCGCCTGACAAAACCCGGGGAAGGGAGGCAGCCTTGGCTAATCTCGAAGGGCGTCGGCGGGGTTTTGAATGCGTTGATAGCGAAACGGCCCTCCTCTGACTGATGCTGGTGGGGCAGGGATTCTGGGGCACAATGAATGTAGCAGCAAGTGCGACTACCTACTGAGGTAGTAAAAATGTCCCCTTTAGTTTTGGTCTGAACCCCAAGTAAGAAGAAGCCGTTACTGTGTGTGCACGAGTGTGTATGTATCAATATAAGGGTACACAGATCATTTTGTGTGTCCTCGTAGGTATTGACAGTATGCATATCTCATATATAGTGTAATGTAATTGGGTACACAGTATTTTATAATGTATATGATATAAAATACATGTTACACATAACATATGGTAATAGATCATACATGCTGTTCTGCCAGAGAGTGTCCTATGACTTTCTATACTTCATACAAAGGATAATAGACACACGATCCTTACACTACTTGGACATACACGTACATGTACGACACCGAACGGCGCCCCCACCATCAGTGAGGCCGGGGAAGGTGGGCCCGCAGATGCCGCCCTGAAGACTTAAGAGTCACAGAGCAGGGGATCTATAAAGTACTGACCTGCAGCCCCCCGCCGATCTGTGGCAAGAAAAAATCAATTGTAGGAAGGAACGCAAACATTTGGGAAGTTCCAAGAAGCTTCTTAGAGCTTCCGCAGCATCTTAGTGCGCCTTTTTGCACAATTGGCGAGATGAATCACAGACTGGAGAAATCATGAAAGTCTGTAGTGGGCATCTGTGGCCCCTCCTGGCAGGCAGGGCACATTCTGTGGGCTTGGACACAGGGCTGGTGACACGTGTCCACCCTGATCGGCTCACAGAGCGAAGTTTCACGGCTGTAAACACCCTCTGTGTTTCTCCCCGTGGTGGATTATTTTGGGGGGTGGGGGGAGGCCTGCACTATTGTTTATTCATCCCACAGACCGCTCCTCAATTGCCTATGGAGTTTCCCAATATTTTCTACTAGAATGTGTAAGAGTATGTTTTTCCCCTGTCTTCCGATGAGCGTTCAAATGTTTCACTGTTTAAATTTTTAGAAAGTTACATTATCCATGTTTCCCTCAAAGGATCGCGGTTTTTGAGTGCGGTACTTTGGGGATCAAATCTAACAGCTGCCTAACCTTTGATTCCAAAAGCGTTTTCCAGGGTTTTTCTTCCAAATAACTCGTTTGCATGTGAATCGATGATGAACTTTGAGTTAATATTTGTGCAAGACCTGTGGTGGAGGGTTTCGTTTGTCTCTTGGCTCCGTGTGTTGTTTAATGATGAAAGTCCAATGGTTCTGGGACCATTTTTGAGAAATGGCCTTGCCGCTGTCCCCTGACTTTCACAACCAGGTCAAAAATCAGCTGAAGCGCGGGTTGCCCGGGTCTCCCAGCCACCCCACCCCCGCCACCGGGCTTTGCGGTTGTGCGCCCCTGCGTGGAGGGTGAGCCTGGAACAACGGCACCCGCGTCCCACAAGAGACGATGACGCCATACACTTAATCCTTCTCAGGTGGTTTCAGCTTTCGAAGAGCCTTTGCTCTGTCAGGTGCATTTTCAAAGAAGCTTATTCGTCTCACACAAAAGCTTGCTGAGATTCGGAGAGCGATTGTACCTAAACCTCGAAATCAATTGGCGGGGAGGGGCACGGGGACACAGTACTTTTGGGCAGGGGGTGGGGGGCGGGTATCAGGGTGCAAAGGAGGACGGCGTTTGCCCCGGGGCACCCTGAAACGCCGACAAAATAAATTGCTCGGGGCTCCGTGGTCCTGGCAGCTCTGACCTCCTATACTAGTTTGCCTTCTGCATTCCACTGTTTGGAATTCGGCTTTGCTGGTCGGTTGCATAATTCCTGGGGCTTTTATTTATACTTGGTGGGAAGGGGGAAAGAGGTTTGAGACCAAGTCATCATGTCTAAAGAAGGAGCGTCTACCCTTTTTATGATCCCAATGGCAGCATCAAATGAAATGAAGCATTTCAGTTCTGTCGGCCTCACCAGGGCTAAAAATAAATTCTAATCCACACACAGAAGAAAACTAGTTACAGAAAAACAAATAGGATGTGGTTGACTTGGCTTTTAACAGCCAGTTAGTAAATCAAATATTTAACTTCTAGACATTGGCATGCAGGTAAATATTTAGCCATTACCTCCAGGGGAAAAAGAAGAGACAGAATGGTAATAGTTCTTGGTATTTGATGTGAATAACCCCTTTGCTGCCAGTTCTAAGCTACCTTGAGTGACCTCAAGCAGCTCATAAATTCGGGGAGAATGTTAATAATTGACTCTCCAGCCACGCAGCAGGTCTGTGCCAAAGACCGCGGGTTACACTGGGCCTAGTGATAACCCCTCGGGAGTCTAGGGGAGAGGACTCGGTCCGTAGCACTTGGGGCTTTCCAGAGGCACACGGTGGTTTCTGATTTTGCCAACCATAAGCAAAGGGATGAAAAAATAGGTCAAAGGGTTGTTGCAGCCTGAGTGGAAATATCACAATTTTGGTGAAGGCAGACAGTTAGAGGAAGACCACGTTGTGAGAAATGTAAAGGAACATAGCAAAGCGGAGCTGCAGACCCAGCTACAAAGGGGTCTCTTGTGACTCATTCGGGGGGGCACAGAATGGGGGTTTGGTATCATCCGCCTGTAGGCAAGAATCTATGATGAAGGGAACCAGCGGTCCCACTCTCCTGCCTGTGTGTGGCTGTCAGGGCTACCCACTGACTCGCGCTTCCCTGCCGGGAGCTCATGCCCAAGACAGCAGCCTCCCCAGAGCACGGAAGAGACTCCAAGAAAGTGACCCCAGCGTCACCCAACTCCTCCTTTCCCTTTCCTTTCAGAAAACAAGCACTCTCCCTTCTTGGAAAAGCCACGCTAGTTAGAGTTTAAGTTTGACAGCTGAGTCACCCACCCACCCACCCACCATCCACCCAAACGCCCGCCTGTCCTTCTCTCCATCCACCGTCTTTCCATTCATTCCCTGGTTTAGTCATTCACTTCCAATACTATAATGGTTGTCTACGGACCCACGAACCAAAGCAAAAATGGGAACGGTGCGTTTAACTCACATTATTCGACAGGCTACTTCCCTCATCCATCTGCCCACCTCTGCAGATAGAGGGAACTGGCATTTCAAGTGTCTGTATTTTTAAGTTTAACGTTATAAAGTTAGAATGCTCTATAAGCCGTTAGTGATGGCACCTAGTAGGGTCCCATTTAACATTGAAAACAATGGTACCACGAATGTGAGAGATTTGTGGTTTTTTAAAAAAATGTATATAGTAAGTTTTCTTAAATTTTTACTTATTTCTTTTAGTGAGAGCAAGGAAGGGAGAGAAACATCGATTTGTGGTTCCACTTATTTACGTATTCATGGGTTGATTCTTGTCTGTGCCCTGACCGGGAGTCGAACCTGCACCTCTACCCACTGAGCTACCCACCCAGAGCCCTATTTATTAAGTTTTTGAGGTCCAGCAATGTCACTGTGCAGGTATAGTTCCTCCACCTTCTTGCTGTACACTGTCTCATTATCATTTCCATACCCCTCTAATGAGGAGTGTAATGGGGGCTGATTTCTATGCTATTGCACGCCAAAGCCCAAGGAAACCTAACTAAGTCTGCACGTAGCACCGTTTTTGCTAAATACTTAGATGCCCATGTGCCACCTGCCAGGGCAGATTTTCTGTACACTATTAAGCCAGTCGACATTGCGTTGCGGTGACTCGCCGGACACCGAACCCAAAAGAGACCATAAACTGCCACTATAAAGCCATTCTAACCTGTTTTAAAGCCCCCGTAGTTTTGAAGTTCTCCACAAGTTCTTACAAAGGGCAACCCACGGTGCATTGACATTTCAGGGTGGGCGGGTAGGCAGACCACGTATGGGCCGTGAGCACTGGAGTTGTTTCTCCTAATATTACAGCGATTCCCCAATGCCGTCTCTCTTAGACTTCACAAAACTAACCACACTGGAGCCTGTGAGTATCATGAACCATTATAACATTAGCAATTGAATTTCTCTGAGAAAATATTTTTCTCATCACCTTTCCGAAAAAGAAACATATGCAAAATGTTTAAGGCTTAGAAAGCCAGTTTCTGCACGTAATCTGTATTCTCCCGAAGGAGAAGACAGCCCCGGTGGACATGCCTTTGTTAATTCTGGGATACACACACTTTTCCACGTCTCAGTTCTGTTTCAATGACCTAATGCCTTCTGCTTCCTCTCAGGCAGGCTGTTGGCTCTCTATAGACACCTCACAGGGAAACACTGCCTTCTCAAGGATAATAAAATTTTACAAGTTCCTTAATGGCAGCAAAGTAGAGTACAAAGAACGTACTGTGAAGTGCAGGAGTGTCTCCCCATTCCCCCTTGCAGTGGGAACACAGAGTTTGTTTGCAAAACGAGGAATTTTAATAGCAGGTGCCGTGAGGCTTCCAAGCTGCACGGAGGGTCCCAGAGACCAGGTGACAGTTGTGGGGTCCCGTCCAGCATAAATGGTCTACCTGCCATCAGACTGCACAGATTCAAAAAGCAGGACAGACTGGCTGGTTTTCACTGGGTGTTTTTTTGTTTGTTTGTTTGTTCATTTGTTTAGGTTTTTAAATTTTTTTTTTAACAGTACAAGTAACAAGGGCAGAAGGTGTTACATTTTTCATGAGTCCAGGGAATGCTATTTGAAAAACATCAAAATCCTAGGTATGGAATCCAACTTTTACATACAGCTTGTGATATAATTTTGAAAAATAGAGAAATTAAGACATTTTTCTTACTTTAGCAGTATTTCTTTTTCTCCTTAGTTAGCAACAAGGCGTTGTGTTTTGTCTCTAAGAGCTTGACTATATTTATCTGAGTTTTATTTTTATTGAGTTTATTAACTATGGTTTCAGAGTAGTTTCAGTCTAATTCTGCCTATGCACAGAGGCTTGACATGAATAAAATAGCCAATTCTTGGCTTATGACTATATCATTTTAAATTCTAAGTACATTTAAAAATTGTATATACATATATAACACCTCTCTCAGTAACACGGTCAGAATCAATTTTCCGATGACAGTCAATAAAATATAATGAGGCAGAAAATTGAAATGAAAAATGCTGAGTAGGTACTAAAATATTAATGGAAACGGTCTTATATGAAATGGAGTTGCTTAAATATAAATGGAAAAAAGCAAAGTGGAATCTGATTAGCTGTTCCTTAAATATTTACTGTGCTTGGCAACCTCTCCTTGTTGTTACAGTTTCCGTGTGTGCTTGTCAGAAGAGAACTGATTAGCTGTTAAGAGACTTTCTGGTGAAAAACGGAGGCTGTGTACCCAAAAATGAAAGGGATTGAGAAATCCTCGGGATGTGAAGTGCCCGCATTCCAGCATTCTCATTTCATCAGCACGTCAAACACTGGTAGGATGCATTGTCAACCTTGGCACTAGGTTCTCCCATCTGGATGTCCCCAGACCTACCTGCCATCCTGGAAAAAACAACCAAATGTAAAAGGACAGGCGTAGGGGCAAATTCAGGTTTCCAAAATGTCACCTAAAAGTTCATGATCCAGATGTAGAGAATCTCAGTGTCGATGTAAATGAAGAACTATCTGAAAGAAGAGTCAAAACAAGTTTACTCAAGGCCTACGTAATTTTAATTCACCATGTGATGAGTTAAAACGTGAGCAGGAAATTCAATAAAGGAAGAATGACTTATAGTGCTTTGTCCAGAATATTTTCATATCTCTACTTCCCTGGGGGGAACCATTCTCTATAGTCTCGCGTCTTTGGTGAGGGGAAAAAAAAAAGAAGTTTCCTTTTGTTTTTTCCAGAATCACAGAAATGAATGTGGATACGTTTTGAGAACTTCGCTAATCTAAATAGGTCTCAATTGAATAAATAGGCATGATGTGTTTTGAATATTGGACTCTTCAAAGAAAAACAGTTTGCAGTGTTTAGCTCACATACTTTTCAGGCTCTTCAAGTTTAGTGTCTAATTTGAGAGGTTCTATTGAGATTGATTCTGTCTCTCTCATTCTTTTCATCAGCACAAGAAACGTTTCTTGTGTTTCTATTGTTTCTTTTCTTTCTGATGTTTCTAATGTTTGTTTTCTTTGTATTCACCTTGCTATTGAGCCATAACTGATGTCCAGAAAAAATAAATGTGCCCATATTTAACACCTGTAATTTGATGAGTTTGGAAGTACCTCAGGACACTGTCACAATAAAGGTAATTCATATATCCAACCTCTCTGAAAACTTGTTTGTGTCCACCTGTGCGTGTTGTGGTAGGGGGGAGGTTGGTACTCAGAGCAGGGGACGTGAGACCTGCCTTGCTGACAAGTGTGGACATCTGCCCCACCAGCAACAGGTGTAAGATTGTACATCCATGGAAACAGTTTATTCCGACTTTATCTCCGTGAGCAGCTACTCCGGTCATGCCCGCCTTCTGTGTTAACCAGAGAGTCTTCCCTCTTGTTATGTTATTTTATAGGCTGGGGAAACTAGCAGTTCAGCTGGCATGTGTTGACAAACGGATAGTTGGTAGCATTCAGCGCACTTGAATGAAAAAACAGCCTTACGGCTTCCCCATCATCTTCAGCATCCCCACTGTCATCACAACAGCCTTCTCTGTGACACTGTATGTGGACCGGCGATGCCAGATCGGCCCCTCACCACAGAGAAAACTGGCCCCAAACATCAACAGCACATAGCATTGGAAATACTTCTTGAAGAGCCATGTGCCTGTTACCAAGGGCACCAATTTTGTGAGAAACACCTAAAAGGGGAGTTTGAGGCCAGACTGAAAGCTGACATTTTAAGAATATTCAAGAGCATCGCTGGAGGAACAATAACTTGACAGGAAAATGAAATCCTAAAAAGAGAAAACTGGGACATGCTTGACTTTATTGCCTATGTATGCTTCTTCAGATCTTCTTATGGAATCTCGTTCTAATAAGGAGAAACTAGACTGAACGAAGAGCACTGTCCTGCCCTCCCGTGTAGCGGAGATAAGCCTGGACATCGTCCCTGTCGTGGCGTAAACTCTCAAACACAGAGAAATAAAGTAGAGCCGGCCACCGTTTTTGTTCTTGTACGTGGACATACTTGCGGCAACCTGTCCATGCCCAGCTGAAAGGAAGACAATGCTACATTAGCAAGTGATACATCACCTCTATGGGCCTGTCCAATCCCATATCGATAAACTTGCTAGCATGGCTTTTAATTACACCCAGACAATGATTTCGTTGTCTCCTGCAAGCCAGCATCTTCGAGAAACTCCACGTACCTGTAACTATGTTAGATGGGTGAACCCCCTAAACCGACAGAGCCTCCGTTAGAGCATCAACTGTTTACAACACCAGCAAATGTGATTTATGTTTCCTTGGTGACATAGTCTGCTTGGTTTTAATGCAAAGCGTGGTCTTATAAGCTGACAGTGAATTATGTCTTGGGGAAAACTTGATCAACACTGGCTATACACTTTGACAACACTGACCTCCCTGGAGGTCACACACTGTGTCATTATTACATGTGTCCACATGTTACATAGTGTCAGGGTGTGCGTACGTGTTTGTCTAATTTCATGCCCCGAGGGTGATTTTCTTATCATCACTAAAGACAACCTTCCAACCATACACGGCATCCCAGAGGGGAGAAAATCCTCCGTTTGCTTTAGTGCTGGCATGAATTATTAAATATGCCAACAGCAGGGCCTATTTAAATTCCTTCTACGGATTCTGAAATATTTCATCAATTATGGAATAAGCCATAGAGAGCGGGTGAAGTGTCTAAAGTATCTTATTGTCACAGGTGACTGGTATTGATGGTGTGTCGAGATCTTAGGCAGGGGCTGGGGCGGGGCTGGTGAGTTTAACGTATTACTGCAGGCATGAAAATCTAAACCAAAGCCAGGGACAGGGAAGGCCAAAAAAAAGGAAAGGGAGGGAGGGAGGGAGAGAGAGAGAGAGAGAGAGAGAAAGAGAGAGAAGCTACTGACGTCTGTGTTAGACAGTAAAAGAATTATGGCGGGGATCTAATAAAATACACAAGACTCTTTCAGATGCATGAATGAAGTCCTTCCATCGGGAGTGACAAAAAAAGTTTGACACTATCCAGGGCCACGTGGGATAAGGGGAAAATATACCTCCCCAAGCTTAGGGGGAACAGTAAACTGGTACCTAATGTTGAAAAACTGTCTGGCAGTGTCTGGTGCAGGTATGAGTCAGGAACCCTATGCCTGGGTGTGTACCTACTTGAAATGATGGCACGCCATAGACCCAGGGCTGCGTGCACCATCTCTGTCACCAGTTCATTTCCTACAGCCTCAATCCAGGCCATGCTAAGGGCCAGCACCGCGGGAGTCACATGCCAAGACCCCTAGTGGTATTATTTTTGGAGGGAATGGAACAGCTGACATTAGTGAGGGGCCAACATGCACACAGGCAGTGTGGTTAGCCTTCATGCTTTCCTTTCATGGTAGGTAGAAGGTCCGTTCCCTTGAGCATTGAGGTCTACGTTTGTATTTTGGGTGTCTGTTATGCCTGTTATGCTTCACGATAAAAATTCACCGAAAAGGGAAAAGGACTGATTCTCTAATACTCCGTGGAAATGTTCCCCTGTTAGCTGTAGCCCAGGACCATAACTGAGGAAAAACAAAGATTGTATGAGCACGGTTGCCGGTTGAAAACTCTCATCCCGGACTCCAGAGCCCAAGTGTGCGACACAAGCTGTCACTGTCTCGAGGCCCCTCACACTCTGCTGCCACAACCACAGTGGAAAGAAACATACCCTGGCAGCTCTTCTCGGCCCCTTTTTTGTCCATTTACCCAAATACACGGGATGGGAATGGAAGTCGGAACCGAAAGTTCTAAATGTGAGCCAAAAAATACCTGCCATACAACCTTGGACACCCTTTCCATTTGGATCTATTTACTCATGATTAAATGATCATTGAGTAAAACAGTGGCTGACATGTTTCTATAGCTTTAAACATCAACACTTTCAATGAACTCTATGGCCAAAACTGTGTTCAAAGAGAACAAGAAACCAATATTCCCTGGGTGTTTATTTATAAATGTGTTTATATTTTCCTGCAATTGCCACAAATCAAGGACATTACATCGGAAGATGATATTTTACAATCGAACACCTCCTCCCAAATTATCGCTGTGCAATGGATGGTAGTGATTCGAATAATTAGTGCCAAATTAAAAAAAAAAAGTCATCCAACTGGACCACAGGGTGGGGATGCGTTTGCTGTAAGGAACCTACCTGACTAATGTCCTGTGCTTGAAAATATTCACTGAAGAGCTTTTTTTTGGCCAGCTGTCATATCCTGAGATGCACAATGTTTTTGCATTTGAAACGATCCTGTTGTCCTTTCAAAGGCAGTGAAACTCAGCTACTGTGGCCCCGATTGAAGGATGTCAGGAGCTGATTAAATGGGAGCCCCGACGTATTCCCTAGACACCACAAGGGTGCCCTTCTGGCCCTGCAGCGTTTCTAGGACGGCTCTCCTTGCACTGGCCCCCTGTGTTTGGAAAACTCACCTTCAGTCCTTCAAGGAGGGCTTGCTAATGAACGCACCGATCCCACGAGAGCTGGAGCCTCCGCATTTTGTGCGTGCAGTAGTATCTGGCGAGCTGGCTGCACTTGACAGGGCTCGGTTTTTAAGTCAGAGGAATTTCCCCGGGAAGCCCGGATGGACCAAGCCAAAGGGCTCCCTTTGCGGGGATGAGATCTTCTCACACCTTCCGTGAGCTGGAAGCAAGAGCGTGATGCAGAGCTGAAAGGGACCGGATGGGCGCATGACAAGCTGTGTGGCTGGGATGTAGCCTCCGTGGCACAGCCTTGTTCAGAGGTCCCTTCGTCTCCAAGTGCTACTGTTTAGTTTCTGTAAAGCCCCCGGTGCCCTCAAAGAGTTGCCCAGTCCACAGAAAAGTGGATAGCCTTAGCCCCCTGGGACCTGTGGTGACTCGGGTAACATCCTGTCGGCCAAGACAGATCTCTAAGGCGTCTTGGCGGTGAGTGTTTGCCCAGTTATTAGAAACGGGATCGAGGCACACGAGTGCTCAGCCGTTACACAGCCAGAAGCCACAGCTCTGTGGCCGTCTGCCTGCAAGCCACCTCTGTGCACGTGCACTGCGTGGACAAGATGAAGAGGCAGGGGGATGGTGAGAATTCGAGGTTATTCTGCACGGTGTGGCAATTGCTCCCGCAGCATTTCATCTTCCCAGACAAAACTCTCCTCGCCTGTGTCTGTTACGTGCTTCCCACCTGTCTACCTTTCCCAGGAAGGCCCTGCAGCTGTGTGAAAGCAATTCTGCGTTCAATGTCATTTTCCAGCAGTTTACTCAAGACGGGCATATCTGCCAGTGGGGGACCTGCCACGGTGTTGACCCTCCCCGAGTCTGGTCGGAACAACTGTTTCGTGAGGGCATTTCATTTTCTCTCTCTCCTTTTTTTTTTTTTTGAAAGATCTATTTGTAGCAACTCATAAATCACAGGTTCCTTTAAGGCCATTTCTTCAGATAATAGCCTTCCTGAAATGGCATCGAAGAATGTAGTATATTCATCTGTTGGGTCAAGTTTCTTCCGTGTGTTTAACATTTACCTGATTTTACTGCCTCTTCCAGCCAGTGAATATTGAAACAAGGTATAAACTGGGGAGGTTTAAGAATCCTAGGTTACATTATTCTCCTTCTCTGTAGGGTGGAATGCCATAATTTACCAATGATGACCAAATGTTTATGCTTTTTCAATTTCCAAAATAGTAAAGCTGAATACAGGTCATGGAAAATGAAAATGTAGTATTTGAAGGTAATGGAGCATGTAGACAAAAATATAAACGAAAACTGGAAAAAAAAAATCTCATTATCATCAAGCTTGTATGTTTTCCCAAGCTGTTCTTCTGAGTACAGGAAATCTCCCTGTGTGTTTCTCTATGCTAAGGAAAAATACAATGAGTGACAGAGAATCTCAATCCAAGTTCACCTTCAGCTGCCAAACCTGATTATGTTAAAATGCAGAAGATGCTTTCAGACAGGTTCCAGGATTCAAATTAGTTTTTGAATGCTTATCAAGAAACTCAGTATTAGCTCTCTTGGAGTCTTACTAATACACAAAGAGTTGTTACTTCAAATAAAATTTACTTGTAACCTGGATAGAATTTGCTGTAATTTAGTCTAAAAAGGAAGTTTTCCCTCAGAAGGAACTTTAAAAGAAAACAGCCTACAATTTCCTGTCTTTACACAGTGAAATACCTTCTTTGAAAAGTTCAGAGTCTATTAGAACCATGCAAAACATTATTCCTATTCATGTGTAAAGTGGGTTTAGTCTTCAGTCTTAGATATTTATAAGCAGTTTTTTTCACCTATATTTATGTGTGGGAAGTATTTGAAAGTAGCAAGGGAAAAGGAACAATTATTGGAATAGAACTGTCTTGCATCTTGTTAAAAATCTGGGGTACCCACTAAATAGGAAAAAAACAAAAGGTAAACAACCCTTGTGTCAACTCTCATTGACCAAACACTTTTGAAAAGGTTAAGTGGTTGTAAGTGACATTTCTTTTTTGTACTTTAAGATAAGTTGATCCTCAAGTGTCTTTGTGTATTAGTCCTAGTAGGGCTCTCCAGAAGAAGAGAGCCAATTGGAGATCTGTGTGTTCATCTGTCTCTCTATCTATCTACTCACCTATCCATTAACTGATCCACCCTCCCACCCATCCATCCACCCATGCACCCTAGGATGGACTCTTGTGATTATGGAGGCTGATAAAACTCAAGATCTGCAGTTGGCAAGCTGGAGACCCGGGTGACCTTGAGTGTATTTCCAGTCCAAGTTCAAGCTCAAGGGCAGGAGAAGGTTGATGTCTTCTCAGATGCAGGCAGAGAGAGAGAGAGAGAGAGAGAGAGAGAGAGAGAATTCATTCTCCCCTCCTTGTCTTTTTCATCCGTTCCGGCCCTTGAGGGGTTCAGTCATGCCCACGCACACGAAGGAAGACCACCGCCTGCCCTACCCCGTGTACAGGGTAAAAGTTAGTATCATCCAGAAATACCCTTCCATACAAAGGCAGGTGGGTGTTTAAACAAACACCTGAGTGCTACACAGTCTGGGCAAATTGACTCACAAAACTAGACATCACGTACCCAATGAAGAAGGTGTCACCTGCCTATTCCCATGGCACGCAGGTCTCCAAACGCAGTTGGTTGTGGATTTGAGAATTATCCCGGAGAGCAAAGGTTTAGTTATCGCAGTGTCTCAAGATGGAGAAGGAAGCGAGGAAGTAACTGCTTCTTAGCCCCCGTGATGCAGAAAGGGGCAGACACCCCTGAAGGTGCTAACCCTTTGGAAGTCCTCTGGTCGGCACCATGGACAGAATCACTCACTCTACATTGGTTGACCTAAGACCGTGGAAACCTTAGTGTCTAGTGGTAGATGAATATTGTCTTCTCCTGGGTCGCAGCTTTAAAAAAATACCGATCCCATTCTAACTATATTTTTTTTGAGCCACCAATGTGCCAAGGTCCCCGACTCAAGGCAGATTCGGAAATAATTCGTGTTTCTGAGAGTTGACCTGCATAGGGATAGTCGCTGTTTTTGGTGTGTTTCAAATACATGCTGCAATAGAGATCAGGTTGAACTGAAAGGGCATTTTTGACTATGAGCCCAGAGGACTAGTGGAAACGTATTAGAATGTTGACTAAGAACACGTACTTATATTTTAACAGCTAGTACTTAGTCTGGTAAAGCTTTCCTTTGCTTAGTATTATAACAAACCCTCATGCATGTGGTGGGTCATACAAATTGCAGAATGATCACCTTACAAAAACCATGAGGTGGATAAAAGGGAAAAAAAGGCCTAACATCCTTTCATTCTCCTCCCCAGCCAGTCTTCCTATTTCTGTGATCTTGTCAGTGACTGATAGCAGTTAATCCCCGTCTCTGGTCAACATGTAAATGAAGGTGTGTTTCCATTGTCATAATTTCACATCCACACTTCCTGTCCTGAATGGCTAAAAAACGTTCAGTTGCAATGAACACTTAAAATGTCCATGTGGACATTTCTGTTTAAAACAGTAAAAGAACCTCTTTGCCTGAACTTTGAAAAAATATAGCCCCGGTAGTATAATTATTGAATACAGGAATTTTCTTAATGAAATTTATTTTAAACTAGTAAGAGGGAAGAAGCTAGTTATAATCATAGCATATATTACTCACCCATTAATGCAACGTGTCCCTGGGAAGCGCAAAGACTTCCTCGAACAGCTTTATGGAACGATAATTAATGGCATTGCTTCAAACACCCTGTGAGATTACTCTGTAATTTGCATCAGGGTAAATGTCAAAGTAAATTGTATGCTGTGTGTGGAAATACAAGTGTGTGGACAAGATAAACATATATATTTAGTACGATCCAACTCCCTGACCCTTTGTACCTTGAGAAAATTGTAGATGTGTAGGAGAAGTTACATATGATACTCATTTAAAAATAAGGAGAGAGAAAGATTAAAAGCAAAAGGCTCAAGGGAAGTCCCGTTCAATCTGTGAAAACAGCTGGGTACCGAATACGAAAAAAGAATAATCCCACATTTGTATGTATCCAATCACATAACTTCCACATGCATGTCTATCTGCTATGTTTTCAAGCCAAGATCTACCCTGTTGTTTGTTTTTTTTAAAGCACCTGTGTTCTAGAATTATTCTCACCATTATGGACATAGTTTTCTGACTCAGTGGTCTTTTCTAAAAGCTACCCTGCATGTTTCATCCATGTCTCCTTAATTTTTGAAGAGGCATAATTTATAATATGCAGCACACTTCAAAAGACGGTGAGCTATGTCTGCTGTCTTAAAATGGTATTTTATGTTTAGTTATTTTGTGGCAAGTCTCAGAAGAGGGACATGTGACTTAGGAAGCAGAGACTGTGCGGTAGGGAAATTGCATGAGTGGGTAGGCAGAACAAATTAAATTGTATAATTGTGTGGTGATATTGACAAGGTCATTTAGACATGACTTCAGTGAAAGTCATTTTGATCGAGGCGATTTCCTAAGGAGGAAAAAATGTAAACAGATAAGCTCTCATTTTAAAAAAATGAAAGAGAACTGTTTGTGTATGCTCAGTTGTCAGATGTTTCAGTGGTGAGCTGACATTTTTACGTTCCTGCCGGGCAACCCTGCTTCGTTTCAATCTCTGAACTCATTTCGCTTAATTATCCACCACATTGTCTTAAATCTTTTGGACTTGTGTCTCCCGCAAGCTGGCATCTTCAAAAGCAAAACGTGTCTAAAGTCAAATATCCCTGAACAGATGAGTTCATCCAGGCTGTAGTGTTGCGCGTCTTGGAATTGTGTTTATACAAGTGTCTACATAACTATATATAATCATGTGCACATGCATGCATACATACATATGTGTGCATGTGTACACATATGTGTGTGTGCTTATTCACACATGTGTTTGTACACGCACACATACAAATATGTGTATTCTGTGCATAGAGTTTCAGTTCATTAAAAGAGAATCATACTCTATATTTTCAGGAACAATTTTTCTTTTCAATACATATGATTACTCATGTTCATTCATGTTGAAAAGTGCACACATGGTTATGATGGTTTATGTTTACTGCAGTGTGATACTCCACTGTGTGAGCATAACACCATCTTTACGTTGACTCTTCTGTTGCTTGGTGTGCACTGCAGTTCTTTTGGGGGCTTGTACCATTTCTCAATGCTATTAAAAACCATTTTTGGCCACTCTGCTGGTCCCTGTGACCAGAGATACTTGGGGTAGACAGACTTGGGTCCTCAGCCTTGCTGCTGATGTCAAAATCAACGAAGAAAGGAGAAAACAGTTACGTGTTGTTTTTTTAAGTGCCCGATGCCACGTTTTCTGCATCCAGCAGAAATAATTTTCTGAAGATGAAGGTGAGACCAAGGTGCTTTCATACAAAGGCTGATGGAAGGTCTCAGGAGCAGGCATGCAAAAGGAAGGAAATGCTGAAAAGGATTGTTGATAATAATTACAGCCAGACATGGGAAAGCCATGCATTAAAGAAGAAAAGCAAAGGGCTGCTACGTGCATGTACATCCGTACCTGTTAACCAGGAAGCAGTCATTCTGTTCATGTCTGCGCTTCACAGATGAAACGGAACAGTAACGGGAAAGAGAGAGGGCACAGGAAATAAATTTGGAGATGCTGACATTTTAGCTGCCTTGGGGAAGAGGCAAGCTTGTAACATCTTACTGTACATTAGAGTGTTATAAGCCTAAGACTCGTGCTGAGAGCGTTAGATTAATTATAGAACATAAAAATCCACAGAGTTAAAAAAAGGAGCAAATCACCTAAAAAGAGTCCATGGAGCTAACATATGTGAGGGGGGAGGGAAACGGTACATCCATTAGCAGGAGGGAGGGTGCGTGTATGTATATGAATTGGTATTTATGTATGAACGACATTTGGACTTTCCCCCTGTGAGACGTGGTGCTATTTCATTCTATTTCCACGGTTACCATTTTTCTAAACCTCACGGGGGAATATTAACCCTCATCTGCAGCTCCAGTGACCCGTGTCCGTGCTGTAGGGTATTTTCTGGGCCTTCAATCTGTTCTTCAGTTTCATATCTGTATCCCCACGTAGCTTTGTGAGCCCATCTGGAGCCTGTGCCAGGGTGCCGTGTGCTGATGCCTGTGGAATGCCACGGCACGGCAAGGCTTCGGCAGAGCCGGGTCAGGGCGGCGAGAGCGCTCAGGGGACGGCAGTGGCCCACCTGGCATGGTGACACTTCCCGCGGCTTTCACAGGATCTCCCCAGAGGCTGCTGGACAGACAGAGGAAAGCTGGTATGTTGCTTTTCTAACACGTCAACGTGCATAGAGAAGTCTACTTCCTGCTAAAAAAACAGAGTCCTCCGGCTTTGTCAGAGAAACACCAAAACACCTGGCAGTCTTAGTTTCACCACCGTGAACTCAAACCAAGGCTTTCGCTGTGTCCCCTGGCCGCGAACATTTGGTTTATTTATTCGTAACGTTTCCAACTCTAATTTCCTCCATCCCGAGGCATTGATAATTATGCGAGAGCCGTGCCAAAAATGTCCTCCTTTATTACTTTTTGGTTTTTTTTTTCATTTTTAGGTAAAGAGAAGAGAAAAGAGAAGGAAAGAAAATCCTTTCGCCTCTTAATCAGAACAGGCAGGGGGTAAAACCTGAGCACAGCAGGGCCCCGGGCTCCAGCACCCTGGGCCTGCGAGGTCAGGGTTAAACACTTGAAAGAGAGTGAAAAGTCCCCTAATCTCATTTGCCTTTGTGTTTCTGGTGATGACTGAATTGGAAAACACTGCTTGTGAATGGGTGCCCTGGAAACTACCCCTCCCCCTTCTGGGCACCAAGAGGCCAGGGAGGGCATTTCTCGATGAGAGGGGTGGGAGTAGATGAGTGGCTCAATGTTGGGACGGGGACGACAGCCACCACAGACCTGGCTTGGCATCGTGAGGACTAAAATGATAAATAACCAAACAAGGAGAGTCAACAACTGCCCTCACGCAAAGAGTGGGGTTCCCAGAGCGGACCCCACAACCAGGCACCTGGCGTTAGAAGCTACCCACCTACCAAGTGGTAGAAAATTAATTTAGAAATAGGGTTGACTCACAGGAGAATGAATTTTGTTTTGAAATAAAACAAAAGCATGGAATACTTTTGATCAAGGCCCTGCGATGTGATGAAAGCTATATTTGGGCGCTATCAAAGCAATGACGCTGTGTGCCAACACTGGAGATAAAAAAAGACCCGGGCCTGTTTTTGTGGAATAGATCGTTAGTGCTGAATGTCTAAAACCGAGCCAGTAAGAAAATGGAAGGAGCCTTTGAAAGACACTACGAAGACGTTTTTGCGTGGATTGTAGAAAAAAATTTTTAACAGGTGTAAAATTTTTAAGTGTTATTGACAAATCCCTGGGAATGGGAGGTGACCATCAAGAACAAAAATACGTACGAGGGGAGTGGGTGGAATTAAAGACAACTTCGTTTAGGAGCAGCATTTTGAGGCGATTTTAGGACGTTAGATTCACCTTGTTTAGAATGCAAGTGGGAAGGAATAAGTGTGATAGAAAGGATGAGTGTCGAGGTGACCATTTTGCAAAGAGATTAGAGCCTAAAACACAGGGATGCACTGATTGTCAGAATCATTATTCTTTTCTTATATTATGTTGTTATAATTAACAGGAGTTTCAAAGAGAAAGCTGTACTGTACACTAGTCCACCTAGAATTAGATACATTAGGTAGGTTGGTAGGTAGGTAGGTAGGTAGGAAGGTAGGTAGGTAGACAGATGTACGGATGTTGGATGGATGGATGGATGTTGGATGAATGGATGGATGGATGATAGATAGATAGGACAGATGGATAAGTAGATAGATATTGGATAGATAAGACAGACAGATGACACAGGCAAGAGGCAAGCAGGTGTAAGAGGGGATTCTGCGGTATTACCTACAGTTGCATTTGTCCACATTCACATTCGTAGGAAAGTAGAGAAGAAAAATAATTGCACCGTTGCCCTGGCTGAAGCCAATGGGGTGCGTTATGCATGAGTGTTTTCCTGACGTTACACCTCCTGCAGTTCCCAGGCTTTCGGGTTTTCCATCCTGAGAATTTATTATTTGAGGTTGACAAATCATTAACACGTTTTTGAAAAAGGAACTTTACTTTTCACCATCTTTCCTTCCCAGTTTGGGACAACAAAATGCAACCTTAACAAGACTGACGTCTAAAACGATTCTAATTGTAACACGTGGATTATAATTTTTTTTTCTAATGTGGAGACTTGGCTCATGCCTGCTGTAGTGATTTCGTTTGTGGGAAAGGATCTCAGGGGGGCAGTGGTCCTTCGTTTTCTAGGCAAACACTTCCAAATGGCATTAACAAATTAACTTTATTTAAAATTCATCATATTAAGGAAGCATGACATTCTGCGGATGCCAAGTGAATGTTATTTTTTTTTTTGAAGGCAAAATACTCAATGGAATTTTGAAAAGAATTATCCATTTCAGTGCTTTGTTCACGATCTCCTTTTTTTAGATTTCCTTTCCAAATGTATGATGACTTTTATCACCGTTAACCAAAAATGTACATGAAAAGATGCATTTTTCTGGGACATATGCCACACTGCTGATGGGCTTAACTGGGGTCTAAAACTGTAAAAATAGATCACTCTCTTACCAAGCCCCTGGGACTTCAAGGGCCGATCATGCTGTTTTTGCTGTTTATAGAAGAGAGCACTCCCTCAGCAACAACGGGCAGATGTAACTGTGTCTTCACGTAAATTGTCTGACCCCAGCGCTAAGGGATGTTGTTCTTTGAATCAGAAAAGGCTGAAAAACTCAGTGAAGAAATGTAAAAAATACCAAATCAGGGTGTTCGATATTGTATCTCTTTTGACCATTTTGCAGTGCATATTCCTTTCCATATTTATAGCGCATACGTTATATTATCAATATTTATTAAATTCGGACCCATACACACACAAGTGCATACACATATCTGCGAACTTTTAAATTGTATAAATACATAGCACACATGATATATGTGTATATGTCAATATACATTTATTTTATTGATGGATATGTAAGTAAATATTGTATATAATCTATGTACATATAAATATATATTATAGGATACTTGGAGAAATTATTTATACATATGCATTTACATATATAAATAGAGCTCCATTGACATCCATTATTGAAAGGTAAAAAAAATGTTTACTACCTATTACTATCTCTGACTTGTAGTAATAACTACAACTGCAACGTCCTTCCGATAGAACGGAAGGGCAACGGCTCTTAGGACGTTTTGGGGTAAAAGGAGACTAAACCCCACGCAATGAGGGAAGCAGGTAACACGGAAATCAGTTTGAGCTGGGTGGACCATAAGGAGGTTTGCCAGCTAAAGTTAAAATGTAAACCTATCAAAGCCAAAGCAGTTTATCTGATGTCTGAAAGGGATACCATTTAATGGGCAGCCTGTGTAATGGTACGACCTGCCGGCGGGTTGCCCAGATGTGAAGCAGAATGGATTCAAAATGTCATGAAAGGAAAAGAAACGATTCTTAGGTTCGACTTCAAGACAATCTTAACAGCGCAATGTAGTGGGGAGAGAACCTGTGTCCTGGGGGCGTAGAGAGGAAACCCCAACCGTGACACTGAAGACATTTGGAACAATTGCAGAGACGACTGTTAGGGGCGTCAGGGGCATTTCGGCTCCCTAAACTCTGCAATGATAAAGTCTCGGGCTCCAGGCTGTTAAGCTGTGCAGGAAATGCAGCCTGCGTCATTTACAGCCCACAGAGCGAGTGATTCGGGGGCAACTTTTTAAAAATTGAAAACGGAAAGATAACATACACAGAAGATCTCCTTTATTACCCCCTCCCCTGCAAGGTCAACATATAACTGAAAAATAAAAGCTGCCTATATTTAAGAAATGCACCGCGGTGACGGGGTGTCCACACCTACTGTGACGTGGTCCTGATGGAGCTGCTTAACACACCCCTCGCCTCCTACATATCCGCACGTCCCCTGTCCCATCAACAAACGCGTCCCCTTAACGGGTTCTCATTGGCACTGCTGACTATTCCAGAGTCTGGGTTTCTCTCCTTCGAGGGGGTGTGTTTTCTGTCTCAGCCGCGCTCCGAAATCCCCTTGGGTTTCAGCTTCTCAAGTCGGGCCCCTGGCTGCCTGCTTCTGCACCATCAAAGTGGTTCCTGCACCCCGGGCGCATTTTATTTCCATATCCTTCCGCTTCGGACCGAGGACCACAGGGAGAGCTGAAAACATCTGCGTTTATAGGTGACGAAACTGCATCCCGCCCTCACCCCATCTCAGGCTATTATTATTGCCTTTAACTTGGTTATATATATTCATAACGATTTATAAAATAGGGTCCCTTTACTGTATTTTGTGAATAACCTGAACCCTCATTAAGACGTGTAGAAGTGTTAGTGCTTGGGGGCTAATTACTATGCAATTCTGTAAGAGCCTTTTTCTCCTCAATATCCCCTGCGTCCCAGAAAGCCTCCTCAATTTCCCCAGTGTTTTAGACATAGAGATAGCAATTTCGGTGAGCCGGGGGAAACATGCATGTAGCCTCCTTTTCCTTGCTAAGCCCAAGCGACGCCTCAGTGACACCAGGCACCAGGAGTACAGATGCGGGTTGGGTGTTCTAGACAAACAGACGGTTCATGTCTACGGCACTGAGAGAGGCAGAAACACATTGCATCATGCTGGCCAGAGGAGCACGCCACGTAAACTTCCTGAATCGTTTCTTTCTGGAATTTTCCATCGCGCGCTTTCAGGCTGAGGTCGTCCGTGGGCACTGAAAGGCCGCGGCGTGAGACGGTGTGCCACGGCTGACCGGTGCAGTTACATTCGTTATCATATCCGCGGAGACTCGGTACGTTCACGTCTGTGTGTACACAGACGTCACACTGGCTTCTCTCTGGCGTCACACTGTCCAAAACAAGTGAGTGCGAAAAAGATAACCCTAACCCCAGTAATGGTGTTTTCCATAAGATGACATTTTAACAGAAAATTGCCTACACGCCAATCACTGGCCCCTAAGGTCAACATTTGACATTCGGTTGATGAATTGCTGCTGCAGGATCTCAAATTACATACATGATGCGTGAAATACGCAGCGTTTCAGGAATGCTTTCCTGGTTAGCATTCCTTGAGTCTGATCTGTTTCGGGCTTGGGGGTCCCCACACAGGCCTCCCCTGTTATTTGCCTCTCATCCTGAGATTTAAGTCCAAACGTGGAATCTTTTTTCCCTTATACACCTAAGGTCATCTGTAAACTCGTACTCACTCCGGTAATCATTATTAACTCTTTGTCATGTGCTTCACATGCTGAAGTTATTTACCTCTATTGAGTTACGTATTTGTCACAAAAAGCGAGGACAGCGATTAATTTCCCTCCATGCCCTCAGAGGGGGTAAAAAAAAAAAAGGCTATTGAGTAATGTGCTCTCATCACGGGTCAGGAAATAGGCATTGACCACGACACCACGGCCGGCCGTGAAGAGCAGGGGGTGACGGTGTGGACTCAGTGCCGTCAACTTCCTAGCAGACATCTCTGCTGGGAATGCAGGTGCAATCCTGGGGACACAGTGTGGAAATGCAGAGATGGCGACTGGCAAGGGTGCCCCTGCAGGCACCCCCTGGGCACGGAGGGTCTTTCAGGGGCGGTGCCTGTGCCCCTCGATGAGACAGCCTCCTTCTCAGCGGTGGAGTGGGCGTGGGGCTGACCACAGGCTGCTCGGTCCCGAAGGAGGTCTCCCCCGTCCCGCTCACTGACGTGTCAGGTGAAAAAGGGAAGAGAAGGGAAGGGCTCTTTGCTTGAAATGGGAAGTCTTCTAGGTCCCAGTGTGTCCGTGGCTGCTCTTGGACCCTTTCAAGAGGGACGCCCTCGATCATTTTTCTTGTAACCTGCAACGCACGTGTAATGATGTCTGCCATGTCTAGCTTTTGATTGATCATAATAAAACCTGCAAGAGGAATGACATCTGTTCTGTCCGGGTTGTGATTGTTCAAAATAAAACATGCGTTGGGCTGCTTGCTTCATTTCCATGTCATCTTATGCACACAAGTACCCTTTTAATTTTTTTTTAATTATTAGCTGGTAGAGAGAGAGAAGAAGATAAAGAGAGAGAGAAAGACAGACAGAGAGAGAGAGAGAGAGAGAGAGACACTGATGTGTCATTCCACTTATTGATGCATCATTGATTGATTCTTATATGTGCCCTGACCAGGGATCAAATGCACAACCTTGGCGTATCAGAACGACACTCTAGCCAACTGAGCTACCCGGTCACAGCCACACAATATCTTTTGATGTAGATTCTAGTGTGTCCATCTTGTAAGTGAATAAAGACTTGAGGCCCAGGATGTTACGTACACAGCGTGGAGACTGGACGGGAAGCCACCTGGGGCACCATGTTTGCTCAGCCCTTAATGTGACATGATCTACACGGTCACTTCTCAGGGAGGTAGCGAGTAGGTGACTGACGTGAGAACCCTGAGCAGACGCAAGGTACGGGTGAAAGGACATGGTAACTGATGGCCACGGAATGACTGAAGAGCTAGGTGAAGGACGTCGTCAGCTAACTAGGTCCGCTAAGAAAGTCAGAAAATATATACAGATACATTGTGATAGTAGAAAGATTCTGTACATATAATGAGTAAGTCAAGATGGTTTTCTGGTTATGGAAGCAAATGCCTTGCCCCTGGGTTTGGTTTCTACCTGTGTAAAATTCCAAGGATGGCCCTGGCTGGGTAGCTCAGTGGGTTAGAGTGTCATCCTTGATATGCCAAGGTTGCAGGTTCGATCCCCGGTCAGGGCAAGTACAAGACTCAACCAATGAAGCATCAATCAGTGGAACAACCAACTGACCTCTCTCTCTGTCCCAAGGACAGAAATAAAAATTTAAAAAATCCCTGTGATTACCCCATCCACGAGCCTAAGCAATTCTTTTACTAATTTAGTTTGACTTATTTGTAAATGGTATCCATACAAGAATGACCTTTTTTGAGCTTTCGGTCATGCCGAGGAATTTTTATGGTCCTATTTATTATTAATGCACCAACATCCTCATTGAAATAAGAATACACACTCTACAAATCATCTGAAATTATATTAGGTATCTTCTCATTGACAACACTTCAAATTCATGCCCAATTCATTTCTTGTGAGTATTAGCTCCAGTTGTCTAACTTTCCTAGGAATATCTTTCCAAGAACCAGTGCCTTTTTAAGGAACTTTTTATTGACTTCTTTGTTTTCAAAAGTGTTCTTTGTTTAGCTTTCTCCTCTTGAATAAATGCTCCTTTTAAAAAAATCCAGGCCCCTTCTTTACTCCTCCTCTCAAATAAAAAAGGATGTTTTGCTTATAAAGATGCATGGCTCGGTTCTCAAAGCAATAAATGAAGGCAGAGAAAAAAAAACTTGAGTTAAATCATTCTAAATGAGGGAATTTTTTAGAAAAGACACCAGGTACCAGGCAAACTCAAGCCCGAATTAGGTGTCCTTGGTTCTTATCTAAAATTACTATTCTAAACTCAGTACGTATCGACTGAGATTTCGGAAGCCCTGTAACTGCGGTTTTGTTGTTTTGTTTTTCTTCGTTCGATGCTCTTCAAGTTAATGCGATGCTGATTTGTTTTTGGTGGCTCCTGAGAAAGTTTGTAGGCATGCACCCCTTCAATGACTTGGCCTTTTAATTTTAGAATGAGGAAATTTAAATAGATGTTAAAGTTTCTCGTCCTCCACTCCCACATGACATGTATTGTTTTCATGAATTTCAATATCTTCCCAGATCACAGCGGAAGGCATTCCCAGCCAAAGCTGGATTTGATTTCTGATGCCAAAGAATACACAGCTTTACTCATTGCTATTGGATGGTAACAGCCTTACTAACATTTCATGATATATTAAATCCAGTGAATTTGATTTTGACAGAAAGGTAATATAGGTTTCCAAACACAGCTTCGAAGTACTCATTTTAATTTTTTTTCTGTTTTAATTTAATGACAGTTTTGGGGATACCGAACATGTCATTGGAAATTTGTGCGGAGAGCCACATAAAATAGTGTCAGCATTCGAGTGAAGATAAAGCAGTGTTGATTTAGCGCCAGTGTGTTGCTTCAGAGAAAACTTTTTTAAGTAAAGATGCAGGCTGTGAACCGGACTGGAACAGGTCAGGAAATACACACACACACACACACACACACACACACACACATCTACACACACACACATATATAATGCAAGATAATAACTTTCAAAAAAGAGAACGGTTTTACTAAATTGACTCGTTTGGTTGTTTTCCGACTTTCTCCACTAAAATACAACCTGTAAGAATCAAGGGAATGTGTTTTATTCATTTTTGTAATCACTATTTCTAAGACCGTGGCTATCAGGGCCCTGATTTTGTAAACATGTGGACAGCGAGTGAATAAGTTGCTAACATTCCCACTGAGAAAATATACATTTATGAGTGACGTGTTCAGGGGTTCAGCCCCTGGAAGATGAGGATGATGTGCAGAGACCCTAGAACACAGGAGAAGTGACTTAACGCCTACCGGTCCACCCCAAATGAAGCAGGTCTGAAGCAGAAACACATGAAGGGACATTTCGGTGGTGAGAACAGAAAGATGAGGAGGAGATGGAGGGAAGAGATCGAAATTTTACAGACTTCAGATGCATTGCCCGGTCGCCAAGGGGAAAGATGAATTTAAACCGAAAGAGATGCCCTACAACTTAGGTTCTGAGAAAAGAAGCAAAGCCTCATGACTGGAAGGGCAGGGTATAAGAACGCAAAAGACATCCTCACATGTGACAGGAAACCAAACCTGTGAGGACGGGGGGCAGGAACCACATCTTCAGCAAAACAACACGAGAGACGTGGGTCACCACACCTCCCGTGGTGTGTGGGGTGGGCCCCCCCGGCGGACCCTACAAGTGTTGTGTTGGGTTTACGCCAACAGGTGAGCAAACAGCTGTCAGCCGCAGGAGGTTGGCATGAATTTATTGAGGTTACACATGGCTTCTTACATGTTTTTCCTTCACATCTTTTTTGGTTTCATTCTAAGAGGACAGAGGTCTGGGAAGCAAAATGTGGTGTCTGTAGCTGGTTGGTTGCCTTTGCCAAGCTTCGATATGTATATATTTTATATGTATATTATATGTGTATATAGCATTGATCAATATCTGCATCCATAGGACACCGTCGTGAAAGAATTAACATTGCGTACTTTCATAGCAACTATTTGAAAAGTGTCTTCCACGGGGGGCAGTGGAGCCTCTTCGAAATGACGGAGCTTCCCATAAACTACAGACCAGAGCGTAGGCGACCGTCACAAAAAACGAAGAGGCTGGCTCCTCAGCGGGAAGCCCAGCTTCAAAGCCCAGCAGCAGGTGATCTCTGGAAGCGGGAAGGTCTACTGCATGCAGCCCGCACTTCCGAAGCCCACCAGTCTTTCCTCCTCTTTGGGGGTGTCATGTGGAGATCAGACAAAGCATTGGGATGCACAAGAGGGTGGGGTTTGTGGGGCTGTGAAAGGGTCTTCGGGGACGGAAGCTCCTGTGACTGTCTTCAGTAAGCACTTCAGAAGGGCAACTGGGTGTGTGCACCCAGGTGCGGGGCCACCGTTGGTAGCAGACGCCCGCCCCGCCTGTACAAGGAGGGACATTTGACCTCTCCCAGCACAAATGCTGAGCGGGTGCAGACGGAGTGATGGGCTTGGGCTGCTGGTGTTTTCATTCATTTGGTTTTCGATACCTTCTCGTCCTATGTAATGCTAAATAATGCTTGTGTCCCAATTAGGTTTCTGTGAGGGGCTTACTGGCGCTTGACAGTGTGACAGTGAAAGACCATCCCATGTATTTTTAAGCAATTTCCTTTAAATAAGCTGCAACGTAAATGAATATTGCCATGCCTTTTCAGAGGGCTTCCTTGCTGTATAGTATTTAATATGTTTGAGGTGTCCACTCATCGTGTCTCCTGAGGTGGAAAAAGGAAATCAATGTGTGAGGATATTGTTTTTATTCAATTCTCATTAACAAATACCCCCGTTGAGGCAGCAGGTCATACCTAATAGTCTCGGGATAAATTAATACATTGTTGGAGGAAGAGTGGTTATTTTACTTTAAAAATGCTTCAAAATTGGCCAGGTTGGAGTGTCGACCCGTACAGCAAAGGATTGTAGGTTCGATCTGGGGCCAGGGCACATACCTAGGTTGCAAGTTCGATCCCAAGGTTGGGTGCGTAAGGGAGGCAACTGGTCGATGTCTCTCTCTCACATTGATGTTTCTCTCTCTCTCTCTCTCTCTCTCCCTCCTCTCTCTCTAAAATCAATAAACACGCCCTCCGGTGAGGATTAAAAAAATGATTCAAAACTCATTTATTCAGCCCGGGCTTCCCTCGCCAGAAACACCACCGTCCCCTGGGAATGTGAGAGAAATGCAAATTCTTGGGCCCTCTAAAGGACTTGTAGGGTTTCTTCCCTGACTTATCTGTGGCACGGAAAACTCCCTCTTTCTGGATGGAAATCCAGAAAAGTGAGGAACATTTTCAATAATGGATTCTCTCTTGATGCCATCCCATGAGTTTGCTGCTGCAAATACAGCCTGGGGCTGCTTTGGAGGCTGGTGTCCTGGATCAGATGCTTAATTACAGGTAAGGACGGCCGGGTGCTCGTATCACAGAGCAGATGGCCCGGGGGCCACGCCCATGACCAAGCAGCACGTAGAAGGACAGGGTGTGACCTTTCCGGTCCCTTTAACTATGCCAGCCTGATCACCTAGCAGGGCTCACAGGACTCAGTAGCCTTCTGGCCATCCATGGACTGGGGACTTCAAAGAGAAGGTGGATGAGGACGTCATTAGTTCAGATATTTATTTTCTATCCGTGCACTTAGTGGCGTGTGCTGTTCTTCATTGCACACTTAGCTGGGTGCTCACAGACACACAGTCACTCACTCACCTGGACAGCAATGGGCCCCACATGCTCCTCTGTGGGATGTGGGAAGACAACTGCACCCACAGAGAATGCCCCTCTGGAAGAGAGCACCCACAGTATGTACAGACAGGGCTCCTGGCTGGCGGTGACTTCATTCTTTCTTTATTTTCCTTCTCGTCAACGTTGTCCAATCGCAAACGACATGGAACCAAAGCCCATCACTCAAGGACCTGCTGTGGACTTAGGTTCTCAGAGGCGAAGCTCTTTGCTCATGTCCTGAAGGCAGGGTCCCATCAAGGGAGGTGACCGGGACCCTTGGCTATCCACACACTGTGCTGTCCCTACTCTTTATTTTCCTTGGGTTTTGCTTAAATTTTAATTTTTTATCACAACTGACAGACCATATTATGTTAGTTTCAGGGGTACCACTTAGTCTAGACATTTATGTATCTTGCAAAACGGTCCCCCTGTAAGTCTAGTGCCTACCGTGGAACAAATGTCTCTTTTTTCTTTTTCTTTTTGCCTTTTCTCCTTGACCGAAGGCACATTCATTGATTTTCAGACAGAAAGAAAGGGAGAGACAGACACACAGAGACAAAATCTGTGACCTTTCTGGGGCAAGGACGTCACCGAGGCCCAGGGAGCTGCCCTGCCAGGACGGAACAGACCGCTTATTGAGCGTCGTCCAGTGGATTCAGTCCCGTGACAAGGTTCACTGTGTCCCCCGTCTACTCTCAGCTCTACCTGTCCTCCCTTTTCCATAAACATCCGTACGTAGACCTGAGTGCTCTTCATTCTAAAATAATAACACCTTCACTTACAAGAGTATAACCTCCTTTTGGTTCACACAGCCTAATAAATCGTGCGAGCATGTGACACGGCCTGAATGAAGAATTACGGTTTCCATTATTTCTCATAATTGAGTCCCTATCGATTGCATACGTGACAAAAATGACAACATGTGGCCGAATATGGCATGGCCGTTCTGGGCCTGAATTGTCCAATTCCGTTTATCTTTTAAAGACACAATTTCAATAGCGCCCTCAGAGTTTAATTTATTCAGTGGGATGTTTTAAATGAAATTAAACATAAATTAGGTACTCTGCCCCAATTATAGACTATTTGAGAGTTATATAGTGCCATGCTAATGCGATGGTATTTTAAACCTTTTCCCTTTGAATGCCAATTTGTATTAAATTTAATACTGTACGGAGCCATTATAGGATGAGATGCTATATTTTGAAATGAATCCTGCTACCGCAGCGAATGGGTGTTTCTTCTAATTGAAAATTAGAGGTTCGACGGCTTATATTGATTAGGCATTTTACTGATGCACAGCGGCTCCCGCTAGTCTTTTCGGGCTGGTTTACGCTGCTTGTGTTATGGAAATATTCCCCTTGGTCAAGCCTCGATTAATAAATTCGATACGTACTCTCTGGCTGGTCTTCATAAAGGTGGCGAAGCAATGGTGACAGTTCAGGGGACCCATGCCCACCGAAGGTGTTATGTTCCCGAAAGACAGGGGCTGTTGGTGGCCCGGGATGTGCCGCACCTCGCTTCTCGTGACACCCCTGAGGCCACCTGTTCCTGCACCGTTATTGTTACCACGCACCGCCGTTAGGGGTGCGGAGGGGCTCCCTCAAGCACGTATGCTTGTGTTACACAGACATGAAGCCCACGGCTTTGTCACGGTTCCCGAGAGAAAGAGGTTAGGCCATAAAAATACGTGAGCCAAGGGAGGCGACCGGGACCCTTGGCTATCCACACGCTGTGCTGTTCCTCCTCTTTGTTTTCTGTGCCTCTCATGGGACGGGAGTCGGCCCGTCCGAGCTGCACCATCTCCATGCGCGGGGGAGGCGTGGAGGGCTGTGTCTCTACAGGTCCCAGAGCGTTTCCCCAGACACCACCTCCCTTCATGCCCGCTCACGGGCTTGAGCACACGCAGGCACACAGCAGGAAATGACCTATTTTTTAAAAACATACACACATGGGAAATGTAAACATGCATGATTATCATATAAAGAAAAGAGCTCCGGTGTTGCAGGGGCCCTTTAACCTTCACTCTAGGAAATAGAGATGTAGGGCGATGGGGTCCGACTTGGGAACGCAAAACATGAAGTAAAAATATAAATGCAGATATAGAATCACCAGTGCAACCTTTTCAGATAAAAGTACACGGCAAACTTCTCTCTGAAAAACTTAAGTGGTGCACATAGGAAGTTAATAGAAAAGTTTCCCTTAAAATCGTACCATATGGATAAATCTTCTTTGCTCCTGAGCTAACTTCATTACTTTCAGATTTAAGATTCAACATGAACTTTCTCTATACTGCTTCTGCTGGCCGGAGCCAGTTGTTGCTTTTTTTTGGTGTCATTGTTTCTTTTTGTTTTTTGTTGTTTTGTTTTGTTGGTTTGGTTAGGCTGGCTTTAGTTTTCCAGATGCAGGGTGCCCGTAAGAATTAAGGAGATCGGGAAAATGTTCGGTTGCGCTCTCTGGTCACGAGGCTTACGGGTGGATGTTGTGGCATTGCCCATTGCCCACATTTGCTGCTTGATTTTATTTTTTAAAAAATAGTTTGTTTTTTTACCCATTCATTACATGGAGAAAAATAATACCTTCTTTCTTTTCCTCCAGAAAAATATCTTCTAAATTTCCAGCACATTACATGTAATAGGGTCCCACACATCATGATAAATTCCTGAGACAAGGACAAGATCATTACAGGAAGAAGGGGACAGACAAATGGCATAGAAGGGTTGTGTTGTGAAGAAACTCCAGAAAGTCAGAAAGCAGAAGGATTCACATTTGTCCCGGCTCCAATCATCGCCTAGAAATAAACATTCACCTGCCTTGGTGATGCTAATGCAATGGCTGATTAGGGCATTCTTTCTTTCAGAGTCCAGCCACTGTGCATTAATATGGCAGCAATAGTTATAATTAGGTTATAATTATCAATCTAAGGACAGTATTCTTTGTCATCTCTAAAGAATGGGTCTTGGCACAGAGATTTAAAGTGTGTTACATTTCCCAAAAGGGTTCTGATATCCAGTAGGAGAAAAGAAAGTAAATTTAAAAGCACATCCCAGTAAAATGTTTCTGAGTGATTTGTCCTTTTCCTGTGGTCACTTCTTACAACAAGGTTACCTGAATTATTGATTGTTACACTAATGAAGACATGATTCAAATGCTTTATAACTAGCATTTCAAGGTGTGTTTCTTACTAGTTTGTCTGCTATAAAAGATGATTTGAAGTAATTTAATTGTCAAAATTGTTTCAGTCACAGAATTTCCAAAGAATGTCTGAAAGGTGAAGAAATGGCAAAGGGAACACATGGTAATAGTCCTTTTATGTTCATGTACAAAGAAGCTGAGAAATGCATTTTGCCTCAGTGCCTGACAGGGTTCCAGGTTACAATTTCTTACACGATCTACATATCTGGGTTGGACAAAGAAACACAAGCCTTCCTTCTGCCATACTGTTCCATTAAACACAAATCACTGTGGTCTTGAAAAGGTAAAAAATGTTCCCTCCAATGGAATAAATAATAAGTTGCAAACATTTGTATGAAAGCATACCCACTGAATCATCAACATGCATTATTGGAAGATTCCCTCAAAGCAACAATTACTATCTCGAAATTCAGAAAACATGCCAGATTCTGTGTGTCTAGGTTATTTTTGCAAGTATTTTTTTTTCTATTTCCTTGCCTTCACTGAAGAGTCATGCTTTAGCATTTGTTAACATCTCATTCTGGTGCACTTTGTTTGTTTGTTTATTTTTTGGTTTTTTGTTTTTTTTTGGCCAATGGAGACATTAAAATTGTTAAACATCCAGGAAAGTGCAAAAACTGTACAGTGATTGCATATGTAGCATTCAGAAAAATGTACCTTTTATTTCAGTAGGTTTATCATCTGTGTCTCTATCTGTCTCTTACCCACCTACCTATCTATGTATCTACCTACCTGCTTCTGTGTGTATCTATCTATCTACCTGCTGATCTATCATCTATTTCTCTATCTGTCTATCTACCTTCTATTGATCTACCAATCTTTATTTTTTGTCATTTTTTAGTTGTTGTTCAAGTACAGTTTTGTCCATGTTCCCCCACCACTCCCCCTGCCCCTCCCATCCCCTCCCCCAACCCTTGACCCCACCCCCCCTTGACTTTGTCCCCGAGTCCCCCACATATGTTCTTTGATCACCCTTCCCCTGTTTTCCCCTGGCCCCGTCTTCCCCTCCCCATTCTCCTCTGTTCACTGTCAGTTTGTTCCTCACTTCAATGTCTCCGGTGACATTGAACTTGCTTATTTATTTTGTTACTGAGGTTCCACTTATAGGTGAGACCATACCGTATTTGTCTTTCACCGCCTGATTTACTTCACTTAGCATAATGCTCTCCAGATCCATCCATGCTGTCGCAAAGGGTACAGGTTCCTTGTTTCTTTCTGCTGCATAGTATTCCACTGTGTAAACGTACCAACCAATTTGATACATCCCATTGCTAAACACATCAGTATGTGTATTACTGATATTTGCTTATGCCTCTTTTTGCGTTTTTTAGGTGCAAGGAACATAGCTCGCCGGAGCACACACCACGGAGCACAGCTGCGTATGGGGCTGGGCAGCTCCATGCCTATGGTCTTACATCTGCGTGAAGACATGCAGCTACCCCTAGCTCAGTTTCTCCATGAAATTCCCAACTAACCCTCACCTCCACACAGGGGCACGGGGCGTCCTGACGTGTCCCCCCTGGGCTATTTCACTTTGTCTCAAATTTCATATAAATGGAAAATACTGTTGTTTTCATTGTATCTTGCTTTTTCAGCATTTTTTTAAAAGATACATCAGTGTTATTGTATCCATAGTTTATATATTTTTGTTCTCAAGTAGTAGACCGCTGAATGGTATATCACCATTCTTTCATTCCTTCTTCTATGGAGGAAACATGCATTTCTTCCCTAATAATGGGCTGTTATTAATCATTCTTGTACAAGAATATTATGAACATATTTTTATATTTCTTGGTAAACTTTTAGAAGTAGTGCTGCTTGACCTTGGATATGCCTGCTTTTAGTGTTATAGGAAATGGCAAATTTCTTTCATTCAAATGTAAGGTTATTTTATGATTTCATATGTTTGTGTAACAGTCTTCAATTGTGCAGTGTGCTTTCTGGTTAAAAATTGTGAAGTCTTTTACTTCCTTTTCATATCCACAGTCTTCTTTGTCTTTTACTATAAAATTGATTATGACAGATTGCTGGGCACTTCAAAACATATATATATATATATATATATATATATATATATATATATATATATATTTTTTTTTTTTTTTTTAAATTTTCGTGTGTGTTGTTTTTACCCTTTCAGCGGGGTTTGCTTCATGCAACATAATTTCACATACAAGCCACTTCAGTGTATCTATCAGGGGACAGATCAAGGTCACCATGTTCTTGGAAAAGGGTATTAAGCTTTCTGATTTAGTGTAGATGGGACCCCTCTTTTTGTGTTGTATGATAATTTATGGCATTCCATGCGCAAAGAGCATCGCCACAGAGCCAGACCCAAAAGTAGGCATTCCGGGGAGCTGCCCGATTTATTTTTCCAAGCTGGAGGTGAAGCCGTTTCAAGATGTGGCTTTGGAATACTTTCAACCCGAGAGCCCCAACTTTGATGAAGTGTGTGTGCGTGTGTTCATGCCCGTGTGTGTGTAAAGCAGTCACAGATTCCAAGTGAGTGAGTGGGAGTGACTGCTCGGGTTAGGAAGCTTCTTTTAGATATTATCACGCTTTCAGCGCTTGGCCCGCTACCTGCTTTGGTCGATGTAGCTTCGAATCTGGCTGCACCGCGTTCTAACGACACCGGTGTGTCCCTGCCTTCTGGAAGGATCGAATGAAGGCAGGGCCATTGCATTCGTACCTGCTCGTTTCAGAAACACGGACAGGCAGTTCGTCCCTACCTCTCTCCCTGCCGCCTCCTCCTCCGCTCTTCTTCCTCGTCTAATACGCGGCTCGATGTCACCGAGCTTAAGCGACACTGGGAAATAGCAAGCGCGTCGAGCGTCTTCTCTTTGACGGTACGCTTTCCAAGGGGGTCCTGGCAGAATGGCAGGTAAAACGGAAACTCTCGTTAGGTACATGGGTTTAACCCAAACTACCTTTATGAAACCATCTGAAGTTCAAAACCGCGGACTCCGGAGGGAACTGGTGGGTCGGGAGGCAGGCAGGGGTGGTGGGCCTTGCAGGTAAGGTAGAAAGAACTTCTATTCAAAGTAGGTTCCTCAGGGGGGAAGTGCTGAAACGGGGTTTGTTGCGAGGACAAATACGGAAGCAAACAGATGGGGTGAAGGAAGAATTATTGCCCGAATCATAAAAAGTTGATGAACATGGCTATCACGTTTCCTTTCCTGAAGGTGATTAAAACAGGGAGCGTTCAGAGAGTTCAATTCATGTTACACATTTGGGCCAGTTCCAAGGCTGAGCAGTTTGCCAGAAACCTCACCCTGTATCAGCAGGTCCCTCCTGGTCCCCCTCCTTGTCCACGTGGCCAGTATTAGGACTGAATTGTGTCCACAAAATTCTTATGTCAAAATCCTAACCTGCAGGACCTTGGGATGGGGCTGCATTTGAAGATGGGTCTTTATACAGATGATAAGAGTGAAACGGGGCCACGAGGGTAGCCCCGATCCCATAGAACTGGGGTCCTTAGAAGAAGAGGGGATGGGGACACAGACACACCCAGAGGGATGACCGTGGGAGGACACGGGGGGACGACGGCCGCTCAGGAGACAGTGTGGTCACCTGAACCACACTGGTTGTTTGTGTCACACATGTAGAAACCACACTGACAAATTCTGCTTCTGCAAGGCACACATCTGAGACACTTTGGGGGCTATATGTCTTTTTTTGTTTTCTACAGCTAATACACCCAGAAAGTGTAAACGTAGTTAAAGGTCAAACCACACAGACGAGGTCATTATTTCTTCTGATCTTTATGTATGTAACACACACAACTCAGCCTATAAAAATGTTAAATTATTTTTCAATATTTAAATCCTGGAACACCAGCTTTCAGTGTTTCAACTCTGAGTTGAGAACAGGTAATATTGAATGAGAAAATATCAGAAAGTCTAAGCAATCGAAAATACCACATGGAAATAACCCGCACATTTTTATGATCTTGGAAACCTAAATGAGTGAGTAACCTGGTCTTTTTTAATGTCATGCCCTAGGTCAATATACATGTTATGTGAAAATTCCTAGCCTCAGAAAAAGGTTAAGAAAATAATGTTTCAAAAAGAATGCCCAAAGATATGTGGAAATGACCTTCTTTGTCCTACAGAGTCACGACAGTGGCAACACTCATAAGCTTTCTATCTTTTTCTTTTCTTAATAGCTTGAAAGTGTTATATACAACAGATGTGATGGAATAAAGACACACTGAATTTTTTAGCATATATAACCTTTTTTCTTTTTTTTTCATTTTCTGTTATCTTTCCGGATTTCTCATAAATGCTTCCATTCTCTCCTGAGTGAAAATGGGGAAACCGTGAATGCAAGGAAAAATATGGACAAACTAAGGGCTGCCTGATTCGGCTGATCTATTTCCCAAGTTGATTCATTTCATAAGTTGATCTGTTTGTGTGGCTGGATAAGCTAACCTGCATTTCACTTTCCCCAGTAATTACCTCTAGGGGTAAAAAAAAAAAAATTAGTGCACGAACCAAGCCCGGAGTGCATGATAGCGTCATGTTTGTCCAAGTAGAGTGCTCCGTTCCGCAGATTATAATTTAAAATGCACGGACCCATCAGCGGCCCTTCGGAATTGGAGGTTTGCAGGGCTCCGTGTGCCCACCCCATCTCCGTCGCACTGAAACCTCCACGAAGCCTGAGAACCTCCGCTCTAGTGGGATATACAGAGAGGAGGGTGTACAAAGTGACAAATTTTTTACAACTGTCGTAGGCCAGATAAAAAGGTGTTTGGCTCAGCACGGTTCTCCCTAGAAAGATCCAGCAAATTGAACACTGACAGGGCACCAAGCAGGTGAGAGGGGGACAGTGATGAAAAGGCAGAAGAGAGAAGGCAAAGGTTTGGAAAAGTAAGTAGGCATGTCACCACAGCGTCCTGCAGAGCTCCACGTATTCTTATGCAAAGTGTATTAATTAAAGTCATCCCAGTTGCTTGGGTGGGGGTAGCTGAGGACAGAATGACAGAGGAAATCGGGTGGGCATTCTCCTTGATAGGATGACACAGCCTATCCAGCCTGTGAAAGATGACGGGGTCTGGGTCTGAGAGAGGGAACTGCGTCACTTTGTCTGTTCTCCTGCCTTATGCTGGGGTAAAGGGAACTCCATCATGTTTGTTTCGCCCGTTAGATAAAAGCCACCCAACACAAACAGTGGGAAGTTTAAACACAGACGTGTTTATAAATTCAGAAAGGGCACTACAGGTTAAAATACCTGGGCATTCGGGTGTGCTAAAAAACCCGTGAGCACACAGGGAGTGTTTTTCATGCAGGAAGATGGTGGGATGTCTTTGAACTTAGCAACTAACCTTCGTAAATGGCTAAGAAGGTTGGAAAATGGAGAAGCGACTGGTATTTGTATAAAAACTTAGACCATGTCATTACCATCTCTATTAAACGATTGCAATGGGCAGATAAGAAATGGTATTTGAAGTCAAATCTAAAAGCAGTTAGAACTAGCAAAAGCCAACGTTTCTCTCATCAAAAACATAAACTTAGTTTAAAGGTTTGGAGTGATAATCTAGCTACATGCATTTATCATTTTGCATTTTTCATTATTTGCTGATATGTTGCAAAGCATCTGAAGGATAGAGCCACAGATTTGGAAGAAGGCTACGTATTATCTCCTGATCTACCTTACAGTGTGAATTGATAGCCATATGGATGTAGCATTAAGCACCACAAGGCTGGCCGCCCAGGATGGACTAGACAGTCATCGTTGGCGGTGCACCGAGAACCATCCATTACATCAAATGGAGCATTAGAATCCAACACACAGAGGAATGAGAGGCTTATACAGAAGCTATGCCTCTATTCTGCATAGAGGCTTTCATATTTGAGATAAGAATTTCAGACTTTTTATGTAAGGCAGATTTTTATTTATCTATTTCTAATCCCCACAGGAAGATCTATTTACTGACTTTACACAGACAGGACAGGAGAGAGAGGGTCAGAAACACTGATCGGTTGCCTCCTGTACACACCTTGACTGGAGATAGAGCCCCCAACCTTTCAGTGCACAGGTCAATGCTCCAACCAACGGAGCCACCTGGCCAGAGCTATAAGGTAGATTATTATTTAAAAATTCATGATTACATTCTTGGCCAAATTTTGCCTGAAAAGAGTCCTGACATCTACTTCATTCTGACATTTCTTATGTTGTCGGCGTTCATCCCGTGGACGGTACGTGACACAAGGTTGTACTTCTACCCACTGAGCTGCAAAGGAGGACCATGGGAAACAAAAATAACCACCTGTGTTGACAGACCATGCCTGCAATAAACTAGGCTAACTATTTCTCAGAGGAACATTTCCCCATCTTCTGCTTGAGGCTGGTGGCGCGACCTTGCCAGCATCTGTAAGGGACCAGCACCTGACCCAGCCTGCCATGAGCAGATAATCAAACGTGAACACAGTGACATTCTTTTCACGCTCAGCAGCTTTTAGTTTCTGCAATAAATACTCTGTCTCTCTCTGGGTCCGTTAGGTTTATTCTCCTTTTGCAAGATGCGTGGCTGCATTGTGCTGAAAGCAACCACTGACACTGCCTTATTCCCCAGGAAAATGAGGCATGGAAAAGGAAAAGTGACTTGGTCAAGGTCGTGGACTGAGCCCAGTAGAGGAACCATGCCTCCTTCTGCTGCTTCGAAATGAGCCTCCTTAGAACAAAAGACTTTCATGTGGTTTCCCCCTTTTCAAGGATGATGGTAAAATTGAGCACAACTTACCACTCTGAGGATGAGTTGAAAAAAGTAATTAACATTTATTTCCAAGACCCCATCCCTACCGCTGTATTTGGGGAAAAAATCCATTTCTTGTCTTTCTTCCCTATAAATGTTTTTCAATGAAATGCAGGTAGAAAAAATTAAATTTTATATGGAATCTTGCTAAAATTTGTTCAATAAAAATGATGATAGGACCCCAATGAATAGGAAAGGCTGTTTATGTGTACAACGTTCTTTCAATAAAATTTTACATAAAATCTTCCCGGTAGAGGTCACATTAGGATAAGGTGGTTTAACCACATCCAAAAGGAAGAAAATAATTATATATAATCCCAAGATCTTTGAGCATTATTGGAATCACTCAGTTCCTTACTCACATCTTGGTATCTGGAGAGTACTACGTGCTATAACAAGTTAAGAACATGCGTGTCTTAGCCTTAAGAACTGCACGATGTCATGGGTCAAGAGAAGATGCTGCACAAGCTGAGAACCTAAAATGTGCTTTGTGGGTTTCAGGTATCCTGAAATGATTAAGGTGTGATTATTGCTCTTAACTATAATACGGATGAACTAACACACAGCTTCTCTTCCATAAGTAGTTGCTGTAAAGATGTCAGTGAATAAAAAGAAGTCCCTTTATAATAGCAAAGTGAGGCGGAGTGAGACACACTGCACGGGTGAACGCAGCCCCATGCCAGAAGGGGGGTTGCTCCGATTCTAATTTTGACCCCCGCTTTCAATTGCCGCGTCCTGGTCTTTTCATACACAGCTCAGAAGATTATCCAGCCTCTTGTTGGTCTCTGAAAGTAATTGGTGTTTTTGAGATATATTTCAGATATATCTTGTGTATGACAGTGTAAATCCATGCGGACACCGTGTAAACTTACATATAGTTACTATATGGAAGTATAATGTCGCGATCTGATGATACACTATGCTATATTGCAGCACGGTTGTCGCATGAGCTCACCATTCTGTCACATCACATAACTATCATTTCTTCTGGCGCTGGGAACAGTGACACAGGTGTTTGTCTTTAGCACTGTTTGCCTGGGTTAGAAATGGCACACTGACTGTGTTCTATGCCTGGGAATCACGCATGCAGATAATACCGGATGGCATTCAACAGAGTGCCACTTAAATAGCAGAGAGGGCCACCCAGTTGAACTCAGAGCATTCTGACAGATCATGGATTGATATCAAATTAATTGCTCTTCTCTTTCATGGCACCATGGCATCATGAACTCAAACTTAGTTTTCAAATTGAAAGGTTTCCTGGTCCCCCCTGCTCTTCTACAAAGAGGTCTTCCTCCAAGGTTTTTCCTATTTTACTGATTGGCTCTAGCGTCATCTCATTGGTCAGCCAAGTAAGTCCCTGTCCTGCTTTAGTGCCATCACCACATCCCACTGATCCCCACTGCCGCTGCGGCAGTCATGCCATTTGCGCTACAGAGGCCAGAGAATAGATTCAGAACATAAACTAGAGCACGACAACTCTAATCACCTCATGTTGTGCGGTGCGGTGATTGTAGGAGGGTAGGGATGGGTGGGGGTAGAAGGGGGAGCAACTGGGATAAATGGTGGTAGAAAAAAATACAAGGAAAAATGAAATATTCAAAACAAACCAGCCTTCCTATCATGCTTTAAAATGCTAAACTCTTCGTCACCCCTGTTAACCGTGAAAGGGTGATGATAATGATGCAACTGTCTAATCTCAATGCTTCCCACATTTTCTCGGCTTTTTCTTTGTCTTTCTTGAGGTTACACTCCCGTAACCTCAAAGCGCTGTGGGGGTTTTTTTCGTTTTTTTTTTTGTTATTCCAATTTTTTACCCTTGCCTTATCAGACTCATCGATGAGGGCTGGGAGAGGATCCGCCCGTCTCTTCCCCTGGGGCTCAGCTCAGGCGTCCGCGCCCACACGCTGGACGCTCTGATCCGCACGTCTTGCGTTCTGTCCTGCGTCTCCTCAGCGCAGGCTTCTCACGGACGTGTAGCTTATTTTGTTGGTAGCGCTGTAGTGGCTGCGGCCCCCCACGCGTTCCTGGCGTCCCGTCCCCCGCACTGAGTGTCAACCTCCCCATGGTGTGGCCTCGGGTTGGCTCCTCCCCCTCCCCTTCCGAATCACTGGCCTCTACGTGGGCTTGGCGTTCATTCCCTGAGATCGGTAGGTCTAGCTTTTCGGCTACCTCTGCCCTGACGCCCCTCCCCAGCACTGCTGGATGGGGTGGTATTTGGAGATGGGTCCTTTAAAAAGGTAATTGGATGAAGCTAAGGTCATTGTAGCGGGCCCAAATCTAATATGACTGGTGTTCTTATACACATAGATACACCGATGGAGACAGGTAGATACAGGATGGATCAATCCCTGTATAGATACGCACGTAATATTTTCAGTTTTTAAATGACTACATAATTTTTGAATGACCCCACGGTTGCCACACAACACTATGTTGGGTTCAGGTGCGTGACCCAACGGCATATGCTGTGACTTGCCTTCCGACATTCCATTAGAGATGGATGTTAGATTCATATTCCTGACACTCTATTCTGTTCGGTATGGGAATATCCCCGACCCGGCCAACGTGGGCAGACGGGCTGTCTCGACCAGACCAGAATGCCAAGTGCCTACACTTCTTTGTGCAACAGGGGGAATTCACAGGTTTTCTGTGATGTCTCTGTTGCTTCCAGCCAAAGCCAAAACGCTCTTCGTCATCCAAGTCTGTGTCATTTGCACGTGGTAGCCCACTGGCAGGCTAACTGTGTATCAGCTGCTGAAAGTTTATTTATTCTGTTATACAGAGCTCGGGTTTCGTTCTGTTCTCCCAGGTCATGGATCCCATGTCTGAATGGAGGCCCGGCCATGGGAATAAGGGCTGCAGCCCCACAGCTTGCTCTGTCAGGGGTTCTGTTAGGGGTCATGTGCATCACGGGAAGACAACTGGGGTTCTCGCCCAGGGGGAGTCATTAGAACGGGCACTCGTTAGAAATTGCACTGCCTTTTGAACCACTGATGAAGAGCATATCATCTTTATGTCTTCGGTATTGTTTTTCTTTCATTCCCTAATTCAACCATCGATGGTATTATGCCCCCAAGAACAATGTAGACCCATGTCCTATGGGTGGTCCAAGTCTGAGCCACAGCCCTATTTCTGGTTAAGCCTCCCTGAAAGGTACATATCAGTAGTTCCACACAAGTTCATGGGTGACGGTTCTCTGAGGTGACTCAGTTCCCAAGAACAAAAGTGCACCGCTTCTGAGACAACCTCGGCACAACCTCAGTCAGGTGCACACGTGTTGTTTCCTGCGGTAGGTGACTAAGACCCTTGTAAAGACCTTTCCTTGATTGACAGGTTCACCGCACAGCCGTGAATGTATCCACAACCTTTTCCCTGAGAGAACTCGGTTTACCCCGTCCCTGCGTCTCACCCCAAGGCCACCTCTACTCAGTACTCCCCAAAATTGACGCTTCTTTGACCATGAGACTATTGAACCCATTGCTCAGGCAGCTCTAGTTAAAATGGGAATTTGCGTTTATTCTCTGCTCAACCACTTGATGTTAAGACACACTTGGGCAGATCTGCTCTTCAATCACTTTATTTGAACACTCAGAAATCCAGCAAGACCACCCAGGTTCTGAATGCTGACTGGCAGGGAGACAAAGAGGGAGGTCGTGAGGAGAGGCAGGCGCGGGGCGGGGGAGCAGTAACTGGGGCTGGGTTCTTCCTACTGTTGATTGGGTTCCACGGAGAAGGGTGTCTGGTTCCAGGATACAGTCTGTGGGAGAGGGACACGGGACTGAACGTTAGTAGAGATCACAATGTGACCACTGAGTGAGTGTCCTCGGGACGTGGGGAGTCAGGGGTTAGAAGGGATGTAAGTGAAGCCCCTCAGCAAGTTCCCGGTGACACTAGGGCCTCTGCCTCTCTGGGACATGGGAGGATGGATTTGGAAGTTCTCCAGGATTGTGACAGGCAGGGACCTGCCCACTCAGGGGTCCTTGACTTCAAGATTCATGTGTGTGGGGGTGGTCTTTCCTAAACAGCTTTGCAGGGTCTCTGATTGAGCTACACTTCTGTCCTCTAATTCCTAACATTTCCGTGGCTTCAAAACATCACATTCATTCTGGAAGCTAACATTCTGCATTGTGTTTTTCAATAGAAAAACAACACATGTTAGGCTGGACACAGGAAATGTTAAAGGTACGTCACTTTAGGAAGGTTTTAAAAACGGCAGTGTCTCCCAATCACCTGCTGAAGCACAACATGTCCCACAGTGTGACTGGAAAGTACGCCCTGTAGTTGTCAGGTTTGGTGTTCGCAGGAGTGGGGCTCTCCTTCGGCCCAGTTTCCCTGGAGGACTGAGGTGTATGGACCAACCATGGAGTCAAGACCGAGTGGGAGATGCATGATTCTCCGCCTTCAGTGACAAGTCCTGGTCGTTCCTGCTTCTCCGTCAGGACTAGCTTTTCTGCGTGACTGTCCTATGTTAATGCTTAGTCAACCCAACACCATTGGCAAATCACCCGCCCACTTTGCCATTTATTAGGACTCAGAGAAAGAAAATATGTAACATCACAGGGGAAAGTAATCTAGGGACAGGATGTCCTTCTGGGACAAAACATGCTGATTTAAAACACACAGCACACATGAAGTCAAAGGTGTGCTTATTAAATCCCTTCAGACAAGAGCATAAACTACAGCGCATTGGTACTTACTCCCTGAGTCAATCGAAGACTCCCTTTTCACATATTTCCAGGACAGTCGTCTGGGGACAAAGGAAAAAGAAAAAGAAATACAAAGGTAGATAGTCAGTACCCTTTTCCAGTAGACCGAGGATTTTTCACTTATTTTATTAACTACGATATTTTAGGAAAAATGATTGATGGAAGAGGGAATTTCAGATAAGTGAATTTGTTTCCCAAGAGAATATTTCTATCCCATTGAAATGAGATACTCAGAAGAAAGAAAATGAAATCACTTTACCTAAATTGGTTAAATCCACAATATTTGCTTCTGGAATATTCTTTTCCAGAGTCAACTTCTTGAACTTCTCAAAGTCTGCCTCAACCACTTGGTCTCTTCTGCCTGAAAATGACATGAGAATCAGAAATTGGCTTGGTGGAAGTCCTAAAGGTTTCGAGGCCCATGGAAATGAATGGAAGCCAGGTCTTCCCGTGGTGAAACGTAAAAGTTCCAGAGGCTGCGAGAAGCTCACTACACTGCCAGCTGCCTGATTGAGGTCCAGAAGCAGAATCCAACCCAGTCTACCGGGGTCGCTAAGCCCACTCCGGCACCTCCTGGGGACTCCAGATCAGCCCAAGTGCGGGTCATTTGGGGCCCTTCATCTTCAACGTCTACCAGCTTCCTAGAATCTTTGTGTGCCATCCCTACTGTGTTCTCAGCAACATACACTGGACATGGGGTGGTGATCTTCCAGAGAACTAGCCCTGCCCTCACGGTCATGGGAGACTGCTTGGTCTCTTGTAGACCACAATCCTGCCCACACTTCAGACAAAATAAAACTCATTGGTAACATGGTTCAAGTACATGTCTCAGTGCCCCCACATCATTTCCAAGCAGGTGAGATTGTCCCCCTCAGGAGGCCAACACATCAGATGTGACAAACATGATGAAGGTTTATTTTAAAAGCTTCCTGTCCAACGCATGCCATGTATTTGAAAACCTTTTTTTTTTTTTTAAATGGAGGGGTTGGGTCAACCTGCACAAAGCCAGGACCTAAAGTGTGTCAACCTCTTAGGAAATTACTTCTGAAAATCTCAATTTTCACCAAGATGTAAGGTGCAGGTTGTACTTCCAAGTGACTGAGGTTCTCCAAACCCATATCTACCAGCTCCTCTTTTCAAACCTTTTTAGGTTGGAGTCCAGATTCCTACCTTTGGTGACGATAAGATCCTTGTACCAATAATGAAGAATGCCCGTGCAATGGCTTTGGTGACTTTAAATGCCAACAATAAAGAAGCTGAATGACAATGAGAAAGGAGATGATACCTACCAAGCATTACAGTTATTGTGGAGATCGTAGTATATTGATCCTTGTTGACTATATATGCGATCAGAGCTGTGTCTGAGACATAAATAGGTTGAAAGAAATTGGTACCTGCATCTGTGTGAGAGACAGGGTAGAAGAATGGATTGGGAGTTAGATACACATACCTTAAGTTAACTTAAATTATCAAAGCTTATTTAAACTCTTGTTAGCAATATTCCTTCCTGTCCAAACTCTGTCTGACAGCAATGGTTCTTTCAACTGTAAATGAAGTAAGAAAGAACTTTCTTGATGCCAGCTCTTCATACATCATAACATCTAAGCTTTTCAGGTCTTACAAACATGTCTGTGAGACTTGGGTTCTGAGGAAGACAGCACATTTCTTCACCAACATGAGCCTGTCGTTACGTTCATCGCATCATAGAGAAGATTAGACTCCTTGCGTTTCTGCTGTCATGGAAACAGGATTGATTTGTCCTTGGAATGGAAACCAAGTTGCCTTTGGTAAATGGTGTAATTGGGGACACATCCCAGGGTCACGGGACCACTGAAGATTTGGAATGTGGTTTAGGACCATTAGAAACTATTTCAGAGAAAGATATCCTAACAGACATGCCCATTGCTCAGAAAAACCACTTTAGTTAAGGAGACGTGTGCTCAGTGCTTGTAATCACTATGTCTTGCTTAAATTTATGTAAATGCACTTTATTTTGAAAGGATTAAGTTGTTTTAAGATTGTCAAAATTTTCTTAATTGATTGCAAACTGACACGGACATAAAAAGTTCAGAACAGCCCATCGCAAGTTTGTCTTCCTAAGCTCTTTTGGAATTGTTGTGAAGCATTTACCTACCTGAGGGCCTTAGGAAGTAAGTATTTTCAGAACGAGACCTTACTCACTGGCTGAGGAGCTGTCAAACTTGGAGGGGCCTCCAAATCCATGTAATTCAATTCTTTGTGCAGGATGTCATGAGTGCATGGGCTAGGGGAAAGATCCTGATTATTGGCAGATCTTGAGTTCAGGTTTAGGAAGGTATTGGAAAAAATTGAGGTCAATATTTTAATTCTAAAATGCTAGTCATGATAAGGCCGCAGTACTTACAGACAACAATGAAAACATTGCCTTGTGTCCTTGTCCCATTGACAGCCATACACACACATTCTCCGTTAGGCCTTGAAAGAAAAAATCGTCATGTTGGGTGATGGAGAATAATAAAAATATCCTGCCTTAATAAAATCTTTACTACCTCCCCCACCCCTGATGGTCTTTCAGGTATCCTTCAGGGTCCACAGTGAATATGATGTAGACAAGAGACAGAAAGTGTCATCCAAGATTAAATGACTCTCAAGGGAAAAGGATGTCATTGTCTACACTTGCAATCAGACAGTAGTTCCAAAGGAATGACATCT
>PVJD01011753.1:0-44202 GCA_004026545.1 Mormoops blainvillei | reverse complement strand
CAACCCAGGCATGTGCCCTGATTGGGAATTAAACTAGTGGCCCTTTGGATTGCAGGCTGGCACTCAATCAACTGAGCCATACCAGCCTGGGCTTATTTTTTTAAATCAGTTCATAATGCTTCTGTTTCTGAGATGGTGGGGGTAAATATAGTTTCCCTTATTCCCCCTACTGAGTATAACTAAGTTTTGGATATTATGTATAAAAGAAACATAAGAAGACTCTTAAAGGTACAGAGAAATCATATGGGCTAGGAACATGAGGACCAAATAATTACATGATGTTGAGTTCTCTAAGGTTTTTTTTTTTTTTGTCTCTCACATATCCAAGATTTATTGCCAAACAAGCCAGCAATCTAGAAGTGTCAACAGTTATAGACCAAAAAAAAAAAAAAAATCAACAGAAGTCCAGCTGTCTAGCTAAAGGACCAGAAATGAGAAAGCTTAGCAAGATAGAAAACTTTCAGTCAATAATTGCCCTAATCTAGCCAAACATAACAGAAAAAAAAAAGAAACAAAATTATGTGCCTACTTCCCCGTCGTGTTGACAAAGGTTGATTGGGGAGCCTAGACACCTACTCTCAAAATGATAAAACAAGATTCCCTAACCCTGTTATCAGGATGCTATTGGAGATGGTCAAATAGGAAGCCAAGACTTTCATCCCCACTAACTATTAACAAGGACCAACCTCATTCTGTGGTGTTGGTGGAGACCATGTAGAAAGTCTGAGATTATACCCTCACCCAGCTGTAATGAGATATCCCTTCACCTTTCCATTGTGTTGCTGTCAGAGATCTTTGACCATTACCAAGTAATAATGAGGCCACTCACATGATGGTTTCAATGGAAACCATGGGAGAACTTGGAATTCCCACCCATACAGCAGTACTAAGGAGATCCTTGGGTTTCAATGGAAGCTAAATAGTGAACCTAGACTTCTACTTTCCCCAGGCAATAATGACATAACTCCTGCCCTTTTACTGTTAGGGTAATGTCAGGGAAAGCCAGATTAAATGGAAAGTTTAAATAAAAACATAATAGAAAACGTCCAGATTTAAATAGAAAATCATTAGTTGTAGAAAAAACTAGAAAAATATCAAATAAAAGAAAAAAAGGTAATTAATAGACATTAATAGTAAAAAGATAGAGATGCCATGACTATCAAACAATGACTTAAACAGTCATGACGAAAAAGATGTTTTGGTAGTTATGAAAACATTTGAATCAAATAAAAATAAATTCAGCAAATAATAGTGTCAACAAAAAATGTAAAGAAGATATAAAGAAGAATGAAAAGGAAATTTTAGAACTGAAAAAATACAGTAACCAAAATTAAAAGGTCAGTGGTTGGCCTCAAAAGCAGAATGGAGGGGTTGGAGAAAAGAATCAGTGAACTGCAAATAGAACAACAGAAATAACTAATTATGAACAACATAGAGAAAAACAGACTGATAAACAAACAAACACACAAACAAAGCCTCTGGGACCAGTGGGACTATAACAAGAGGTTTAACATTCACATAACTGGAATTCCTTGAGGAGAAGAAAATGAAGGTGGAGCTAAAAAGTACACAAGTAAATAATGGCTGAAAATGTCCCACATATGGCATATAACATAATCCTACATATTCTAAAAGTTTAATGAAACCCAAACAGGATAAAAACAAAAAGGAAATCCCTACCAAGACACATTATATTTAAACTTCTGAAAACTAAACACAAAGATAAAATTTAAAAGTAGACAGAGAAAATTATACTTTACTGATAGGTGAAAAATACTATTCTTATTGAACATGTTGCTGTAAATTCTAGCCAATGCAATAAGGCTAGGAAAGGAAATAAATGGCATGTAGATAGGAGAGAAAGAAATAAAACTGTCCCTACTTGCAGATGACATGATATCAATGTCAAAAATGCCAACAAATCTAGCTCTGACTGGTGTGGCTCAGTTGGTTTGGACATTGTCCTGCAAAGCATAAGGTTGCCAGTTTGATTGCAAATCAGGGCACGTACCTGGATTATAGGTCAGTCCCAGGTTGGCTGGCATGCAAGAGACAACCAATTGATGTTTCTCTTACACATCAATATTTCTCTCCATCTCGTTCTCCTTCCCCTCCCCTCTCTCCATAAAGTAAATGAATAAATAAAAATTTTAAATATCCATGAATCTAAAAACAACTAAAACTTTTGATTTCAGCACTGTTTCAATATATATATATTCAAGAATTAATATTTGTACAATTATATATCCATGCACACCAAAATAAAAATTAGAAAAATAAGACAAATAAGGAATGGGTGAGGAAGATAATGGGGAAACATGCCCAAGGGGCAAGTAAAGGAACATGAATAGAGGACTCATGGGTACTGACAATGGGGTTGATTGACTGTGGGAGTAGGGGGTGGCATTGGTGTAAGCAATGAGGAAAAAGTGGGACAATCATAACTGAAACACAATAATTTTTTTAAAGTAAAAAAAAAAAAAAGAGGTGGTCCTGTTTCACCAGCCTTCCTCTGTCAGAGCTCCCTGTAACATGATTAATCACTTTCTATAAGAAAAGAGAGTTCTGGCCCAGATGGAGGCACAGGTCAATATGCTTCACCTCCTCAGAGAACCAATTTAATCACAAAAAACAACTAGAACTAGAACTTCCAGAAAATTAAGCTGCATGGAAGTCTGACAACCAAGGAGTTAAAAAAGAAACACTCATCCAGACTGCTGTGCTGAGACAAAGAAATATGACCCAAATGAAAGAACAGATCAAAACTCCAGAAAAAGAACTACGCAATGGGGAAATAACCAACTTATGAGATGCAGAGTTCAAAACACTGGTAATCGGGGTACTCACAGAAATGATTGAGTATGGACACAAAATAAAGGAAGATGTGAAGGCTACGTTAGTGAAATAAAGAAAAATATACAGGGAGTCAACAGTGAAGTGAAGGAAACCAGGACTCAAATAAATGATTTGGAGAAAAAGGAAGAAATAAACATTCAACCAGAACAGAATGAAGAAACAAGAATTTTAAGAAATGAGGAGAGGCTTAGGAACTTCTGGGACAATTTTAAATATTCAACATCTAAATCATAGGGATGTCAGAAGGGGAAGGGGAAGAGAAAGAAATCAAAAACTTAGTTGAATAAATAATGAAAGAAAACTCAAAGAGTCCCAAAGAAGTTGAACCCAAGAAGGAACACACTAAGACGCATCATAATTAAATTACTCAAGATTAATAATAAGGAGAGAATCTTAAGAGCAGCAAGAGAAAAGGAGTTACCTGCAAATGTGTTCCCATAAGATAATCAGCTGACTTCTCAAAAGAAACATTTGAGACAAGAAGGAGTTGGAAAGAAGTCTTGGAAGTCATGAAAGGCAAGGGCCTACATCCAAGATTAGTCTATCCAGCAAAGCTATCATTTAGAATGGAAGGGCACAGGAAGTGCTTCCCAGATAAGGTAAAGTTAAAGGAGTTCATCATCACCAAGCTCTTATTATATGAAATGTAAAAGGGACTTATCTAAGAAAAAGAAGAAGATGAAAACTATGAACAGTAAAATGACAACAAGCCATCAACTATCAACAAGTGAACCTGAAAGAAATAAAAACAAAAACAAAGCAAACAACTAAATAGGAACAGAATCACAGAAATAGAAACCATGTGGAGTGTTATCAGTAGGGAGGCAAAGGAGAGAATGGGGGAAAGGTACAGGGAATAAGAAACATAATAAATATGTACAAAATAGACAGGAGGAAGTTAAGAATAGCATAGGAAATGCAGAAGCCAAAGACTGTATATGTAGGACCATGGTCATGAACTAAAGGGGTGGGAATGCTGAAGGGAAGGGGGATTGCAGGGTGGAGGGGAATAAAAGGGAGAAAAAAAATGGGAGAACAGTAATAGCATAATCAATAAAATATACTTAAAAAAGAAAAAAGATATACTGGGCTCTAAAAAACACAAATAAGAAAATAAAAATACAATATTGTTTACAATAATTAAAATAGGTGTAAATCTAACAAAACATTTACAAGACTTATAGGGTAACCATTAAAAAACAATGAAAAGACAAGTCCAAAAAGAGGATCTAAGTAAATGGAGAAACACACTTTGTTCATGCCCTGGAAGATTCACTGTAGTAAAGATGTCAGTTTTTTACCAATTGATATAAAGTTTTAATTCATTCTTATCAATATTCCAGTAATATTTTTGGTATGTCAAGTCAAGATTATTCTAAATTTATATAGAAATACTAAGATCCTAGAATAGCTAAAACTGTATTGATAAAAAAAGAACAAACTGGGAGGAATTAGCGTATGTGATTTCAAGATTGATTATACTGCTGCAATTATCAAAACAGTGTGGTACTGGTGTCAAGATAGACATATAGGTCAAGAGAACAGAAAACCCAGAAATAGACCCACACAAATATGCCTAACTGATTCTTTACAAATGAAAAAGCAAGTCAATGGACAAAAGATAGCTTTTTAAACAACTGGTGCCAGAATAATGAGAAAACCTTAAGCGAAATAAATAAATAAACTATGATCTTGAAATAAGTCTCACAACTTACATAATAAAATTAACTCAAAATGGATCAAAGGCATAAATACAAAATGTAAAACTATAAAATTTTCAGAAAAAAAAAAGCATTACGTAAAATTTTTGGAATCTAGGCCTAAGCAAAGAGTTCTCAGACTTGATAATGAAAGCACAATCCATTAAAAGAAAAATGGATCAATTGGATTTCATAAAAATTAAATGTTTAGCTCTGGTTGTTGTGGTTCAGTGGATTGAGTGCTGGTCTGCAAACAAAAAGGTCATCAGTTCAATTCCCAGTCAGAGCACATGCCTGAGTTGCAGGCCATGTCCCCAGTTAGGGGTGCATGAGAGGCAACCACATGTTGATGTTTCTCTCCCTCTCTTTCTCCCCTGTTTCCCCTCTCTCTAAAAATAAAAAATAAAATAAAATCTTTGTAAAAAATTAAATGTTTTGCAATGTGAAATACCTTTAAATGTATTAAAAAATAAGAGTGGGAGAAAATATATGCAAACTACACATCTGAAAAATTAATAATATCAAATCAAATCAAAACAATATATAGAATGTAATCTAGTAATGGAAATATCTCAAAATTGTACAGTAAGAAAACAAAGCGATAAACTAGGAGAAAATCAGCAAAAGACATGAAGAGACATTTCACTGAAGAGAACATACAGATTGTCAATGGTACATAAAGACATGTTTAACATCGTCACACATTAGGGAAATGCAAATTAAAACCACAATGTGATATCACTACCAACCTATCAAAAGGACTACAAAAAAAGTGACAATGCTAAATGCTGGGGAGGATATGGTGAATTTTGACCACTGATACATTGCTGGTGGGAATGTAAAATGGTAAAGCCACTCCAAAAATGTTGAAAGTTTTTCTAAAAAAATAAACATGCAAATACCATATGATCCAGCAATTGCATTCTTGGCCATTTATCCCAAATAAATGAAGACTTACATTTCTACACATACACAAAAACCTGTACATGAACATTTATATCAGCTTTATTTACAATAGTAAAAAGCTGGACACAATATAATGTCCTTCCATATACAATGGTTAAACAAACTTTGGAACATCCATATCATGGAATAAGATGCAACAATAAAAAAGAATAAAACTACTGATTAACATAGAACCTGGATGAATCTCTAGGGGATTGTGTTGAATAAAAATAGTTAATCCAAAAGTTTTTTTTTTTAATCTGTGTCATTCCATTTATGTAACATTCTTAATGTATTCAATTAAAGTGACATAATTATAGAAATAAAGAACAGTTCAGTGGTTTCTAGGAGTCAAGGAGGGATGGGGGTAGGGATGGAAGTGAAGAGGGTGTTGTTACAAAGGGCAACATAAAGGATCTTTGTGGTGATTGTTCTGCATCATGACTGTATCAAGTCTGTATACTATTTTTGATATTGTGCTATAGTTCTGCAAGAGATTAGCACTGGGGGGAGCTGGGTAAAGAGTACATGGGAATCTCTCTGTACCATTTCTTATATGCATGTGAATGTATAATTATGTCAAATTAAAAAACTTAATTAGAAAAATTGTTTTTAGGGGGGAGGGGGAGAAGAGAAGGCAGAAAATAAGAGCAACATGGTACTTGGCTTTATCTTTCAAGAAATGAAATAAGAAGTATTTCATTATGGGAACCAAGGTTGCTGTTTGGATGGGACAAGCCAAGCTTTTCTATACATTACTAATATAAAATATTTGTCCCTTTCCTGTTCATCAAGGACAATGAGCACATGGCCAGATTGACTGACAAAACATAAACACTGGAACCTGGAAGAGAAATGAATTACTAACAGAGGAAATCTTTTTTGGTTTCTTTCTACAGTTAAGGGTCCTGTATTTTTTATCCAAAGTTTTTTTTTTCTTTTCTTGAAATTATACAATTCACAAAAATAAATGCTTTTATTCTTAATTTAGACTTTAATATTTAAGACATTTTAGCCCTGGTTGCTGTGGCTCAGTGGATTGAGTGCTGGCCTGTGAAACAAAGGGTCACCGGTTTGATTTGAGCGAGGGCACATGCCTGGGTTGGGGGCCAGGTCCCCCAGTAGGGGGGTGTGTGAGACAAAAATGTAAGAAACAACCACACACTGATGTTTTTATCTCTCTCTTTCTCCCTCCCATCCCCTCTTTAAAAATAAATAAACAAAATCTTTAAAAAGGTCATTAAAAACATTTAAAAAATCACAAAGAAATCAACTAACTATGAAGCATAGCTTGATATTAAAATAATGTTAGGTATTTTTAAAGTATTTGAAATGGATCACAAAGCTTTAAGTGGTTTATATTGTTTTAGTTTTTAAATTGGGAGAAATTAGTAAACACTTCTATATTTTGCAATCCATCTTTACTCAAAGAAGCAAAAAAACCCAATTTTTTAGAAAACTACACAGAGGAGATTAAAAATTAAATTCAGTTTAATAAACACTGGGCTAGTGAATTAATATTTTCTTTCAGTAACTCAGTAAAATATTTACAGTGGAATTAATCTCTTCTAATCTGTCAAATATGAAAGACAACTTGTTATTTGTTCCCTCATAAAAACAAGTAACATGGAATTGTATTATGGTAGAATTACTTTTTATAAATTCAAGTATTTTAGAAGTCCATTCATAAAAATATAATGGGTTAATCTTCTAGTTTGGTTTCAATTTCCCAAATGATAGGAGCAAAAATAGTACATTGTAGTGCGCTGTTAAGGTGCTTAAAATTTCACATGTACACATATATAAAACAAGGGATCATTAAATTTATTTTTATTTAAAACGACTCCTATGGTTATAGCCATTCAGGTCAAAGGTCAAAATATGAAAATCCATTCCACTTGATGGTTTGAACTATCATCTATCAGGTACAGGTAAGTATATAGAAAACACTCAGCTTTTTTGAGAGATGTGATAGTCTAATTGTTTAAATCTATTGGTGCATTATTATTCATACACAGTCCACCAGAAGTAACACTTGCTTAAGTATAGTTGGCAGGGTAATAATATGGGTATAATAATTTACAGTTTTAATTTGAACATTTCACCTAAAATGTCATATGGTATGCTTGAGTGTGATATGGTTATGTTACAGAATTACATGCTTATGATTTTGTAATGAAAAGAGGCATTATTTGTGCCAGACCCTGTACAGTTCTATGTAGCAAGTTACCTTAAAACTCAGTGACTAAATAACAAACATTGTTATTATTTCACAGTTTTTGTTGGTCAAAAGTTTGGGAGTGCTTTAATTGGATGATTCTGGCTCAGCATCTCTTAAAAGTTTTCGGTCAAGTAGTTGCTCAAGGCTGCAGTCATTAGAAATCTTGATTGAGGTTTTAGAATCCACTTCAAGATGGCTCACTCATATGCCTATTAGCAGAAGGTCTAAGTTCCTCACTATGGTAGCTCTTCATAGGCTACTTGTGTGTCCTCACACCATGGCAACTAAATTCATCCAGAGTTAGTCTAAGATAGAATGAGTAAGAAGGAATTCACACTGCTTTTGTCATCCAGTGTCCAAAGTTACATACTGCTGCTTTTGCTTTGTTCTGATTGTTAGAAGTGAGTCAGTAAGATTAACCCATACTCCAAAGAAGGAAATTTAGGCTCCACTTCTTAATGGGGGGAAGTTTCAAATAATTTGTAGTTTTTTTTTTAAAAGCTCAACCATGGCCAACTTCAGTTTATTCTGGGTATCTCCCTTTGCACTCAGTTGATAAGATTCACATTAGTCATGCATCAAACGAGGTATAAGTTACACAGAACTGGAACCATATACTACAAAGCTCAGTGTCAGTCAAAGCATGGAAATCATGATGGCTCAAAATCTTCAATTTTAAAAGTGTAGTTTCTAAGAGTTCTGCCTAAGTTGTGGATCACCTCTGAAATAGATGTCATGTTAACAGAGGCTTCCAAGATGGCATCCCCACTCACAAACAAAGGAGTTATTTAAGTATCATTGGAAGAGATTTGATATACATGCAGAAAGAAGACAATCTCCTTGTCCACAGGCTGCTACTACCACCAACACTAAAATCTGGAGTAGCAATAGCTCACCAGTATGTTAGCCACATTTAGGAAACTGAGTTCAAACTAATGTAAATAACCAAGATCTTGAGTGGAATTTTTCATGTTTTATATTAAAATATAATAATTCTAATTTCAGAAGTATTACATTAAGAAACACTCATTGTAAATATTCAGACATTATGTACAAACCTGGTAAAAATTTTAGAAGTTGAATACTACCCCTAATCCTTTTTCTTTCCCAAAGAAAGCCCATAGGTAAGAGTTTCATGTGTATTGTTTTTCAGCTGTTAATAACTCATGTAAGCATTTTGTTAAAATGTATATACTTACAGCTGTCAGAGAAGAAGGGGGCTGTGGGGCTGGGTGAAAAATGTAATGGGATTAAGCAAAAAACCCAAAAAACAAAAAAACTCACAGACACAGACAAGAGTTACAACAGCATGCTGATTACCAAAGGGAAAGGGAGATTAGGGGAGGTAGAATAGGGTATGGAGGGATAAATGGTGATGGAGGGAGACTTGACTTGGGGTGGTGAACATACAATACAGTGTACAGATGATGCATTATATAATGATACACTTGAAGCCTATAAAATTTGATTCACCAATGCCACCCCAGTAAATTAAATAAAAAATGCAGATTCTGATTCAGTAGATTTGAGGTGGGCCTGATATTCTGCATTCTTCTTTTTCTCCAGCTTTATTGATGAATAATTAACAAATATAATTGTAAATATTTATAGTATACAAAAGGATGATTTGATATACATATAAATTGTGAAATAATAATCGAGATCAAGATATTTAACACATTCATCATCTCACATAGTTAATTTTTTAGTAAGAATACTTAAGATTCACTCTCAGCAAATTTAAAGTACATAATACCATATTATTAACTATAGATACCATGCTTTACATTAGATTCTTGAAACTTATTCATCTTCTAACTGAAAATTCATACACTTTGACCTATGTATTTCTATTTCCTACTCTGCCAGCACCTGACGACCACCAATCTATTCTCTGTTTCTATGATATCCCTTTTTTTAAAGTTTCTACATATAATTGATACCATACACTGTTTTTCTCTGGCTTATTTCATTTAGCATAATCCCCTTTAGGTTCATCCATGTTGTTGCAAATGGCAGGATTTCATTTTTTTCCCCTATGGCTGACTGTCATTCCTTTTCTATATCTATATCTATTTATATCCTCTATATATCTATATCTATATTTATATATCAATCTATATCTATATCATCTATATCTATCTATCACCTATATCTGTCTATATGTATGAGGTCTATCTGGAAAAAGTCTAGCCATTCTTAACAAGAATGGTTTGCACAACATCAATGTAACCTGGTAGCCAAGAAGAGTGGACTGGAATGCACACATGTGATCAATGATGACTTCACTGAACTAGGCAGTGGAGGGAGTAGATGCCATTGAGTGAGCATGTGTACTGTGTGGTCATCACATTCAAAACATCTCAGTGAGTAGAGCAACAAATCTGCATCAAATTTTCTGTTAAGCAGGAACATTCATCCACAGAAAGTATTCAGAAGATTCAGAAGGCCTCAGCTACAGGCAACTAGTGATTGCCAGCTTCATCATGACAATGCACCCACTCATGCATCGCGTCTCGTGCAGAGGTGTTTGGCAAAACATCAAATCAACCAGGTGACTCATTCACCTACAGCCCAGATTAAGCTCCCTGTGACTTCTGACTTTTGCCAAAACTAAAATTACCTTTAAAAGAGAAGAGATTTCAGACCATCAATGAGATTTAGGAAAATATGATGGGGCAGCTGATGACGATTGTGAGAACTGTGTGAGGTCCCGAGGTGCCTACTTTGAAGGGGACTGAGGTGTCAGTGTGATACATACAATGTATTTTGTATCGTATCCTTTTCAATAAATGTCTCTATTTTTCATATTACATGGCTGGATACCTTCTGGAGAGACTTTAAATATATATTTATAAATATATATTTATTATATATTTATATACATATATATTTATACAAAATAAACATATTTATAAATATATATAAATATAAACAGTTATATTTATATATTTAAATATATCTTTAATTATACTTACATATTTATATATTTGAATATATAAATATATTTGTATTTATATTTATTTATATTTTCTTTATATTTTTCTTTATTTTTTTTATCCTGAATGGACTCTTTTCTAATTTCTTAGCTTATGTAACTTCCTCAAAGAATAATAGGACTTATATATTTATTAACTCATTTTAAAAGTTCACAGAAACTAATAGTACTATACTCTACGGTTTTCTTGACCAAGCACATTACAATAATCTTATTAATTGGAGTAACATCTATTTTAGTACATTCTAGAAAGAATTGCTTATTTGATGCTCCAAACACATTGGATACCCACTGTTAAAGACCATTAGACTGATGATGATGGATATCAGAGAAATGCAAATTATAAAACCAGAATGAGATACTGGTAGACACTTACTAGAATGACAAGAACACAAACCGAAAATTTTCAATTCTGGTGGGTAAAGATGCAGAGCAACTGGAACTCATATTCTTGGTGGGAATATAAAATAATTCAACTACTATGGTAAATAATTTTTTGCAGTTTATTATAAAGTTAAACATGTACTTACCATACAAGCCTGGATGTCACTCCTAGTATTTGCCCAAGAAAACTTGTGTTTTAAACAAACACCTACATATGAAAATCAGTTTTATTGCCAAAAACTGGAAAACCTTATACCGAATGCCTTTCCACAGAAGAAGAAACCTATGTGTAGATTTTTAATAATGGACCTCAATTTGTTCATGTTTCTTCGTATGTGACTTTTTGCATTGTGACATTGCCACCTACTGATTTTCATTTTGGCCCATGTCCAGTATCCTCTGATAGTGTCTTGAAATTGCTTGTGCATTGGAACTTACCCTATCTTGCAGTTGGGAGTCCTTCTGCCACCATGTGAAAAAGCCTTTGTTAAGATGAGAGAACCCCTTGCTATCTCAATCATCTGAGTTAATATGGAGTCTCAACAAACCCCAGCTAAGCAACTGAGGTGGCTTAGATCCTAGCTGCCTAACCAACTCACAGATTCATGAGAAATAATAAGTGTTCGCTATTCCAAGCCAAAAAAATAAAAAGAATGATGGTGATGGTATTAATTTATGTCTTTAACAAACCACTACATTCTGAACCTTACTGGAAGCTGGAAACAAAATAAGACATACTTCTCAAGTCCAACACAGTGTAGCTCTGACTAAAGTATATGCTTAGAATATTATAATAGAGATTGATAAGAAACCATAAAATTACTAAGCAAATATTGAGGACAACCCAAATGAAAGGAACTTCTTTATAAATACTTTTAGGAAAATTAAACATAACACTTACACTTTCCTCAGTGGGTAGTAGATACATTGATCTCATTACCAAGAGGTTAAAGGGGCTGAAAATATAATTAGGCCAAGGATAAGTTAGAATAAATTCTTAGATGATAGACTAATAATAAAATAACAGATAGAAAATACTGGTATATCATTAATTTTTTGAGGTTGACATCATTAATAGCATCAGCCTATCATGGTCATATCTTGATGCTCTTGTCAGGAATAGTATGTGTTGGGGAAGATGGAGGGTAATGGTAAATTTTGTAAAGCCTATAAATGTGACAAGGGGGTAATAGACTCTATTTGTAAAGGTTTAAAAAAATTAAACTTGTTTTTCATGGTTAAGGATATTAATGTAAAGTTATGTATAACCCATTTGTGATCCATTAGTCTGGGGCAAGTCAAGAGTAGAAAAAAACAATATTCTGAATAGTGAATTGTTGCTTTCTTTAGAACAGAAATTGTATTTTTTGTGTAGTTAAATCCAGGACTGCCAGTTTGAGAGACAGGTGAATCCATGATATCCTTTGCAAAATCTGTCAACTATACACCTTACAAAAGTAAAAGGGAAAACCTAAGAGACTTCACGAGCCAAAGGTACTGCCAAAAGGTCAGTGGAAACTGAAGTACCACTTGTTAACAAGGACCTAAATAAGTGGTGTGTAGGTCTTACATGTCCCATCTTGTCCATCTTGCAAGGAAACAAAACAAAACAAACAAACAAAAGGACAAGATATATACACAAAGAAAAAATTAGGTAACTACTGAATAGTACACTCTTTATAGACATATACCCATATCTGAGTAAATTGGGGTCTCCCAGACTGCCTGATAAAGTGCTTTACATAAAACAGGTGTTCAATAAATATGTTTCACTCTTTCTCTTCTGTTGAATAATGAAAAAGGCTGTAATATGAAGATTAGTTATTAAGTTATGATGATTATTTTTCTTCTGTTTATACTCCACCCCAAAACAAAACAAAGCAAAAAAAAAATAATGGAGACATGCATACACACAGCTCATTTTCTTCTTCTCTTTTTATCTATCTTTCTCCACAAGAATAAGTTTAAAAATAAGGACAAACTATATAGCAAAAAACACATCTTAATCTCCCAATCTTTCAACTCAGACAAGAACTTGATAATTGCAATAATGAGGTAAAACTTCTCTCAGATATACCATGTTGATGCCAATGATGTAATTCCTTAATCAACAAAATATCATTGCTATAAGACTTAAAATCAGAAAAGAATTGTGATCTCATCGCAACATATTTCATTGTTTGATTTCATGCACTTTCAAAGACGCAGATTTATGGCTAAAATTGTAAGTGAATGTTCTCCATCAAAAATATGTTCTGACATGGAAGTACTACAGATAGTTGCAAATTAGGATGACACTATTCATAATGTTATTGCAGCCAAACATGTCCATTAGAACATAAGAAGTGTAATATTGTCTGGGCAATATTACAAAGCCCAATAAGCCAAAAGTTACAAAGTAATTGGCAATAAAGAAGACAATTTAAGAATTAGGAGATAATTGTTTATTTCCTAATTAAAGAAATTACATATGTATGCAAAATGGGGTAAATTAAAAAGAGATGGATTAGAATGTAGCATGGTAGGAGAGATGGGATGTCCCATGAGTTTGCAATGTGAGAGAACAAAGATTCATGCTTGGTGCCTCGCTTCTGGCTTAGAGCCCAAGATACATATTTGCATTTGGTACAGAAAAGTGATACTTGGACACTTGTTAGGAACAGAATCGCTGGCTCAGTGGATCAGGGGTATGATATAATGTTACTTTCCTTATGTTGAACTAGCAACAATAGGAAACATGCAAATACAATTCTAATGAAAAACAGCCTGCATAGTCCTACTAAAAAGGCTTCCTTCTCAGAACCACATGAAGGTTTTCCACCATTTTAATGGTTTCTAAAATTACTTGAAAATTCCACATTCCCCTGGTGTTTCTTCCTGGTATCTGCTCCAGGGATTGTCTGTCAATAGGTTAAGTGAGAAACACAGCAAAGAAGAATTAAACTGAAGAGTGACTTGTACCTATGCCTCATGGAATAATTCATTTTGTTTCAGCCCAAATATGATGACAAGAAAAGATGTTGATGTGATTCTGAGAGCCTAAGTGGTATATTCTGAGAAGCAAAGAGGGTGAAATTTTCTAAAATGGAAAGTGGAACATGGCCTTGGGTGTAGTATTAAAATGGAGACTACTTATTTGCAGAACAAACAAAATAAGTCTTTAGTCTCTTCGCAAATAGATGCTGGTACTCAAGTAATGAAGAAGAGCAAGGAACAGGAACCTTTTGTTTAAAAAGGAAGTAATCTGAATAAAAATAGTAAAAAGTACCATACTTGATGCAGTTTCTAAAGCCACTTATCAACTTCTTTTCATTCCTGAGTTAAACCTTCAGGTCTCACAGGCTAAGGGAAAAGATTAAAGGAGGTAAAAGGTGGAATTTGAGCCTATGCAAGGTTAACATAGAAAGGAAATAAATAGTCTAAAAGAAAAAATAACTCTTGCTTCTTCATTTGGGCAGGGGAGGGGGAGACCTAAATTTTATCTTTGACTGGCCTCTAGAAATATTGGCAAGAGTTCATAACTCTTCAAAAAATTCTTCTGGAGTAAAGAGTTCAAGAGATCTGAGTGTTCAGTTTCAGACAGAACCTCAAAGGTCAAAGGACGACTAACTCACAGCCAATCCCCTGGAATCATCACGGCTTGCTTTTGACATTTCTATGGCTTCTTTTTCATCTTTGGATCAAGTGCGGCACATTTGAAGGGTATTACTTGCAGCACTCCAATTCACTAACATCAATTCACTAACATTAGAAATGTATGTATGCATACAGATATTGTACACATATATTGTGGGAATTACAAAATAAGGCTTCAAAATCAATTTATAAAGTTGATTGAATTTCAGTCTCGTGACTCACCCCCACCACATATATGCACAGGGAAAACACATATGCACACAATATACTGGATGGCCCTGTTTAACCTGAGAGAAAAGACAGTTTTTACCTTAAGAAATTCTGAAGACATGCTTTAAGAAAAACTTCATGTGAATAATACTTGTTTGGAGGAGGAAGGGAATATTTTTTCTTTCTAGGTTTTTAAATTTCTTTATTAACAGAGGTTAAAAACATAACATGACAGTCTATAAAAGAAAAGAAGGAAGGAAGGAACGAAGGAAGGAAGGGAGGAAGGAAGGGAGGGAGGGAGGAAGAGACCCATAGCCTGAGATGCATAAAACAGCATTGTTATATCAGATATGGTGTGAATTCCTTTGCTTGGATTCATAAACTCAATGAGTTTCAAAAATGTTACATTTTACATTGCATCTGCAGTATGCCATCACTTTGTCAAACAATGGATATAAGAAGTTATTTTGAGCATAACAAATTATTTCTAGTATTCGGTTGTGTCACATTCTCATACATTTTTTATTTTTTAAGAACATAATATAAAGATATAATTTATTCTCCAAGGGTTTACTCATGCAAACTGCCCATAAAAGAAAATAGTACAGGTTGTGTAACATTGCAAATATAAGGACTCAAAATTGTAGGTACGGATTTAGTGTGACATCTTGAAAGTCAAAATGAAATTTGTGTTTATACAACTAATAATGATTTTTATAATGCCCTTTTAATGCCAGGCATAAGGAAAAAGGAGAAATCCAAGTTGCCAAAGAAAACCAAAACCTAAAAGGAGAGTATTTTATAGGGTCCAAAAGGTATTCTTTCCCCACTCCACTACTACATAGTAGTACTCAGTTCATTACTGTGTTGGTATTGTGTCTTTTGGGTTGTTTGGCTTTTGTTTATTTGTTTTTCTGACTGTTATTATGTTGTCCTCTAAAGTGTTCATTTACGCTTTTGTTCTAATCTAGATTATGAGCAGAGGTAATATTTTCCCTTTTCTATTATCCCTCATAGATCACAGCATGGTATGTGGTATACAGTAGACATCCAATATGTACTATTAAAGTGATAAAATACCATTGGTGTTACATGATGCAACTTTACTAGAATCTTATCACCTGTCCTGTGCTTCTTTCCTTCTTTCCATTTTCCTGTGTTTTCCTCCCCTTCCTTCCCCTCCCCACTCCTCCTCTCTCCTTCCCACTCCTCTCCTCTCCTCTCCTCTCCTCTCTTCTCCTCTCTTCTCCTCTCCTTTCTTTCCTCATCTTCCTTCCTTAGAGAACTACATTTATTCTAGACCTACTATTTATTTTACATTATACTAATATAAAAATTAGGATAAGCCCCAGTTTTTTTCCTTAAACTAGCTTATAGTTTAATCAGATAAATAATGTTTACATGAGAAATTGTTAAGAACCAGTGCCTTAATACACTGAAAAGGCAGTAAATACAATGAATTTAGAGAAGGGAACATTACTGAGGTTAAAGGAGGTCTCCTAGAAAATAAACTATTAGAAATGAGCTCTAAACAATAATATCTACCTCACTGTGTTCTTGCAAATACTAAGTAGCCTAATGATTTTAAGGCTTAACACAGCATCTTAAACATAGTAAACAGTTAACAAACAGAATTCATGATGACACTGAGGAAGATAGGAGAAAGATGAAAAGAAGATTTGGATAGATGAAGAAGCTGATAATTTTCAGGTAGTAAAAGTATCTGAGCAAACAGTAGCTTTTAGGATAATCATGACATGATTTAAAAAGTTAAGTTAAAAATAGATGACTAATTCTGAACAATCAATAGAACAGAGAGCACAGTCCTTGTCTAGATTTGAGAGGACCAGGAGTATCAGTCTGACACATTGTAATGTGCTTTTCAATAGGCAGTGAGGAACCATTGGCATTTGATGGGTTCCTGTTGAAGTCTAATAGATCTTCCTTTCATAAAGACAGGCATAACATGGACTAACATTTCCCCAATATAACCCAGTGCAAATAAAAAAAAATAAAGTTAGATTAGATACAATTTATAAATCCAGAGGTTTGGCTACATGAAACAGACTGACAGATCTCAGAGGGGAGGGTTGTAGGGGGACTAGAAGAAATTAAGCAAAGAACATATATGTATAGCACATGTACACAAACAACAATGTGGTGAAGGCTCGTGAGGGGTGGCTTGAGGAGGGCAAAGAGGGGAAAATGGGGGACATCTGTAATACTTTCAACAATAAAAATGTGAAAAAGAAGGTTCCACATATAAAAATGAAATAAAGAATATGGCAAGAAACAGAAAAAAATTATCTAAAGTTACCTATTAAGTGGATTGATATTTTCTCTAACTTGAACCTCTAATTCCCTGACTCAAAATGGCTGAACCAAATGGTCATTTTGATGTAGACACAGCCAACATGGATCCAAATACATGTATTCAGTGAAAGTAAAGTAAAAATACTATGAATCATGCTAAAATTATCATTGTATGGGATCATATTATATCATATTGTATCACATCCTGAAATTATAAAACAATAATTAGCTATTAAATAGTCCTCAAACACTTAATATGCTAAATATTTTGCAAAGCCTGTATATGATTCCAGGAGGACTCTGCATGAGAGTTAATACATAACCGAAAGTTAGGAGAATTAGTGAATGGAGAAAAACCATAGTTGGGAAAAAAAGAGGAGGAACAGTGAGGTGGAGTCTCAGCTTTCAATAATCCACGAGGGTAGAAAATTCACACAATAAACTTCCATAGCTGTAAGTAACCGAGAAATTAAAATTTCATTAAGTGGAAATACAATGCAAAAAAGCACATTGTAAAACCAGTACATTATGGGACATAATGCAAATAAAGATACAGACTTCACAGAATCATAGAACTTAAGAAAAATCTTGAGATATTTTGTCCATTCCCCTGATTTTCAAATCAAATCTCACCTCAATCATGCTATACAAGAGAAGATCTGCCCTATTTGAAACCAAAATGTAAAACAACACAGAGGTAATTTCATAACCTCCATAGTAATATATTCTGATGTTTGACAACCTTCACTGCCAGTAAATTCTTTCTTAAATTTTCTCATGTTATAGTGTCATTTCCTGTGGCTCTGCCCGTACTGCAGATGGGGAGCATCTGGTCCAAATGATTGCCCTTCAGGTCCTGAAATATCATTGCTAAGTCACCTCTTAGTCATCTTTTCTAGGGCTGAAAAATCTCAATTCCCTCTGGTTTTCTCTTCTTCAGCTTATTTTCCTGCTGTTTGTTATCACTGTTCTGGGATAAAACAAGAAATCTTGCTGTCTTTCATGCCAAATAGCCATACAATTAAAGCTCTAACTTCAAAATAAAAAAAAAAAACAAACAAAACAGCTATCCTTTCCCCTGTGAGTAAGAGGGGTTGGCTGGGTGGAGGGGTCAAAAAGGGAAAAAAAAGGGGACATCTGTAATAGAATAAACAATAAAAAAACATATATCCCCCTAGGCTCCTATAGCGAAGAATATTTTTTAAAATTATCCTCTTTTCCTTTTCTAAATAACAATTGCCAGTGGAAATTTTACTTACTCTAAAAAAACAAAAACAAACAAGCAGCATTTCTCTAAGGAATTGAACCGTACAGAATTATTTCTGCTGCACACAGAGATCAAACTTTTTTCTGTTTTTCTTGGGTAAATCATGTAGTTACATAAAAAGTAAAATTACTCAAAGTACCACTGACATAGGAAATATTATCAACTTACATACCCTCAGGCAAGGGTTACGTTCCTGAACTCTGAGCCCACCTTTTCTAGTTCTCAGTATATCAGATAGAGTTAATGGTAGAGGAAAAAATCCAGGCCTTCACATGATACAGTAACACTTTCCTAAAACCTAAGGGACAAATATTGTCAGAAGGTTGAGAAAGTCATAACCAACTTTAGAAATATTTGAACTCATGACTGTAATTCAGTTGAAAGCTTTATGTATCATTTCTAAGGCAACATACTTTACCAGCATGATTGTACATTATGCCATTTACAAAGTCTTGACCATTTGCCTGCTTACTTGGATGCTGGGCCCCTGGACCACTGCTAGGTTGTAGGAATATCATACTGAAGTGGTTAATATTGTAGTTTGATTCCCATGTGTGTTTTCTTAGCTTTGATCTGTTACATGGGCACTGGAAATCAATAGACCAGGGGCTGTGTAAATGTGCTGTTATTTAGAGAAGAGGTTAACAAGGAATTCCATTCAGGGTAAATGCTACATTTTTTCAAGGTAAGTACAGTATTATTATTTCTACAAAGCGAAGATTTAGAAGAAATGTAACCCTTTAACATAAATCATAGGTATTTGAATGGGGATTCCAATAACACTGGTCACAAAACACACACACACACACACACACACACACACATACACACAAACACACACAAAGATGTTTGGCATTACCCACTAATAGAATAATAGCTGAAACTCAACCACCCTTTGAGAGTGGTATTGCCCTCTATCACCATGAGGTGTTCCTCCAAATGTCCCTGTAAACCAGTGGTTCTAAACTAGCTGTAATCCCCCACCACAGGATATTTGGCAACATCTGGAATAATTTAATTTTTGATTGCCACACATGGATGTGGTAGAGTTACTGGGATCCAGTGGATCGAGGCCAAGTATGTTGCTAAACGTTTACAAAGCGCAAGATAGGCTCCCACAAAAAAGATGTATGCAGCTTAAAACGTCAATAGCACTGAGGTTAGGAATCCTGACTTTGCCTAAAGAGCGGTCCCTTATTGACACTACTATGTAGGGGGAGAACAACTCTTGTTGTCATCTGGACCCTATGTCACAGTCTGCTTTACTGATTTTGTTGTTTCTCTAACATGTGCTACACTTTTGGTCCTGCTACATTTCTTTCTTTTTTCCTGAATAATAGGAAGACCTTTGAAGATTCAAGGTTCCTTTCTTCACACCCTTAGGAAGACAGTGCCAACTGATATCCCTAAGGGACACTTTCTGCTGCCTGTTCTCCAATCTTTAGTTGTGTGGAAAATTCCAGAGGGAGTATAAGCCCTTTCCTTTATTCTATGGCAGGAATATTCCTCTTGAGTTCACAGAGGACCAAGTTGCTCTGCTGCACTCTGAACACTTCAATTTCTATCCCCAGGAAGATTTTCTATACCCCAAGGTTTGGTGCTCATTGTAGCTTCTGGCTACACTTGTATGAACTCAACTTAAGTATTTGTTGGTAATTTACCTACGTAGTAATTTAAGCTTGACTATTATGTTATCAAGCATGTAATGACTATAATTTACTGGACAAAATACTGGAAGCAATATGAGTCATTCTGGTTAATCAAACACTCTGGTTAACTGAGAGTGATTGCACATACCATGCCAGAATTACTGTTTTATCAAACAATTTGAAAGAAACTAAACACACTGAGCACTAAAACTATACTGAACATTATTTAATCTTTACTTGACAATTTAAATTGCTTATTAGGGTCTTCTATGGCCTTAGGTACATTATTAGAATCTTCTCTCTTTTTTTGTCTCATTTTGCTTGACTGATGCTGGGTAGAAGATTCAGTTCAATTAAGGAATTCTGGGAGAGAGAATTGGGGCCTGTGTAAATATTATGAGCTGAGATAAGGGGAGAGGCTAGCCCACTGTGGAAATCTGTTTCCTAAATATTGACATTTAAAAAAACCCCATAAACATAGAAAGCGTGGAAAGCAGTGAGCTAAAGATCGGGGGCTACCATCAGTTGCATATTGGAGATCTCAGTTATACTTTCCTATAATCATCTACCAGTAAATCAGAAAATGGAACTTTGTATAGGAACTTGAGAAGTCAAAGAACTGGTATATACAACCCGTAAACATGGATTAAGGGGTTTTTCTGTTACATGGGCACTAGAAACCAACAGACCTGGGGCTGTGTAAATGTGCTGTTATTTTACCACATTGGGATGGGGTGCAGGGCAGAGGTGATAAACAGGAGAAAAAATCAGAAAACTGTAATAGCATAATCAATAAAATAGAAAGAAAGAAAGAAAGAAAGAAAGAAAGAGAGAGAGAGAGAGAGAGAGAGAGAAAGAAAGAAAGAAAGAAAGAAAGAAAGAAAGAAAGAAAGAAAGAAAGAAAGAAAGAAAGAAAGAAAGGGAAAGAAAATGACACTTGGGCTATCTCAAAGACTTCAACCCTAATAAATAACCTACTGACCTTCTTCACCCACCACTCTCATTAGGTGTGTTGCATTCTGCTTTGCCTTCAATCTAGGGCTCTGAGACCGCAATGATGCTTCTGGGTTGACTGCACTGGAAACCTTGAGCTGTTATTCTTTCTCTGACCTTTTTGGTGGCTTCACAGGAATTCTACACACACAAGTTTTATGACTAGCTTGTCTATGCCTTTTTCCAAAGAAATGATCATGGTTTTGTTTTTTTCCCTTGGGAAACAGAATAAAGTATAATAGCTCTGTGTCAAGCATATTGAACACCTAAGATCTTCTCCCTTAGTGCAGCAAATGTTACAATGCCATAAAGATGCATCCCTGAAGGAATTAAAATTTGCTTTCCCTTCCTTTTTTTGTTTTTGCAGAGTGTTTCACTGCTCTACAAATTCTGTGCATTATCACAGGCCCAGTGAAGTTGTCGAGAGTAGTTCAACATAGACATATCTACAAATTTGATTACTAATTTGTATGTTAGAACTTGAATTTCACTTTCTTACTCTTCATTCCTTTCATTAGATTTTTGTCATTATTTTTGTCTCTTCCCAGCTGAAGATAACCTACACAAAGCAAGTTGGACAAGTTCAAAGCACTTTAGTCAATATGCAGAAATTTCAGGAGCCCATACCACCATATTAAGCATTTTCTATCTCTCATTAACTCTACCAGAAAGTAGCAAAAAATATAATTCTGACCATCAGAAAAAGAAGATCTCTGATTCTTTTAATCTTCTGTAGATTATCTATTTTTTCCTAATGATAAAGTATGGACATTCATTTATGAAGGTGTAGCATAAGGTAGCATAGCATAGTAAAGCTATTTCCTCATTAATATGAATAAATATCATCAAATGATTACCATGTTATAGGGATTTTGTGTTTGTTATTTACCTTTCCAGAAACATTGTGAAGTAGCATTATGAGCCCCATTTTATAGATATGGCAACAGGGTCAGAGAATGTCAATGAAAAGTTCATGTTCTTTTTTGTACATTATGATATGGCTATTCGAAGTATTAGACTGCTAATCAGGTCTTTCTTGTGACCAAGCCACTTGTCAAGTCAGCTGACAGAGTTGTGGGGTGTGTTGGTTTAGGTTCTGTGAGATGCAGACACCATGACAGGAGCCTTATTGGGATAAGGGGTGGAAATAAAGAGAAATACAAAGGCAGGAACAATGGAGGCCACAGGAGTCAATAGAATGATGCCGTTCTGACCCTTGCACAGAAGGTCAGAAGGAGAGTTAGTTAAGAAATTTTAAATTGCAGAACAATTCTAAAAAGTTTAACCAAAGCCAATGGGAAACCCGTCAGCTAAAGTCATCCATCAGAGGAGTCCTGCTTCTCCCAGGAATAAGCCTGTCTTAGTTCCCTTGGCAAGCACTGTCCTTGTTATGGACAGCCTGTCAGAAGTATGGCTCCTAAGGCAGTGGCAGATTCAGAGCACAACAGCTGAGACTACCTATCAATTATAGTTCTTCCACAGCAGGAGAACTAAGAGGCAGATTTATATTATTGCCATGCAGATATAGGCTGGGCTAGATTCAGGTGCCTTGAGGCCTTTGACCTAATTAGGGAAGTACATTTACCCATATTTTGCTAAACAAACTCTTTTAAGGATATGGGTTTTATCTTAATCATTTTTGTATCTTTCACAGCACTTAATTAGGCACAAAATAGGTACTCAGTGAATAGTATGGACTGAACATGGTTTGAACAGCAGCTGTCTGATCTCTTGCCAGGTAATAAAAATTATGTGATGACAGTTTTCAAATATTAGATGATAATTTCTTTAAATGTCTCTTAAAATGACTAGCTTTAAAAAAGCAAACCTCACAAATACTGCTAATTGTATCTACATTCATTAAGAATAACATTTGTAATTATAATCCTTTGCCCTTCCTAACCTAACCACTTTTTGCTGAATGAAAAGCCTCAGGACTTGAACTATTGGACAAAGTCTCACAAAATCATTGATAAATGAATGCACAGAAACTCAGACAGACACACACATATGCACACACACTCAACTTTCCATACATTGCTATGATCTAATTTTAACTTTATATAATATTGTAATGCCTTCATTCTGGAGTGCAAAGCAACCCTGAACACACAGAATAGCTTTCTTTACCCCCAGGGACACCATTAAAGCAAGAGAGAGACAGCATAGGAAATCTTCTGGGTACCCAGGGTTGAATCAAGTTCATGTCATGAGAAGGATGGGGAAAGAAAACAGGAATGAGATGAGTAAGGCTTCTGGAAAAGTTGAAGGAAGGAAAAGCAAGAGAGAGAAGAAAAGAGGAGAGATAAAGAAAAATAAAAGTTGAACTTATGCTGGACATAGCATTGAAATACCATATATTTAATAATGGTCTTGGACCCTGGCTGGTGTGGTTCAGTGGATTGAGTGCCAGCCTGTGAACCAAAAGGTTGCCTGTTTGATTCCCAGTCAGGGCACATGCCTGGGTTGCAGGTCAGGGCCCCAGTAGGGGGGCACACAAGAGGCAACCACACATTGAGGTTTCTTCCCCCTTCTCTTTCTCTCTCCCTTCCTCTAACTCTAAAAAATAAATAAATAAAATATTTTTTAAAATAATGATCTTGGGGATGACATGGATTGCTTGAATATATTATTGTACCATTAGACAACATTATCAATATGGGCCAGATGGGTCATCATCAGAAAGTGTTACCACTTGGTGGGATCAAATCACCAGCACAAATGGCACTCCCTTGAGAATGGCCAAGATGTCAAAGGCTGACTGGGAATGAAAGGAGGCAGATGGACAATGCTGTAAGGGAATTTACCCAGCTGCTGACACTGTATAAAATGTTTTCCAGCTGTGAAACATTTTCTGGGCCAGAATATGCATAATAAATTCTGGAACCATTGACTCAAGACCAATTTTCTTGCAAAGAAGCAAAGAGCCAAAAGTGTGACCGAGGGTGAGCATACATTTGAATTGTTTTCTATTACCTATGGTGTTTCTTTTGCTGTCCCTGGTCCTTTACTTTGCGTTGGTTCATCTCTGTAACATAATAAAAGGAACACACACAAGCCTAAGTATAGTCAATAACTATCTGCCTCAGGTCTTGATATTCTTACTCTCCCACTTGCCCATTCAACCAGATCTTTTTCCTAAATATCAGACCCTATGTACTGACAACTAATGCTTTCCTTAGGCCCTCCCTGCTCTGAAAATCTATTTGGTATTTATGTTAACACCAGGAAGACAAATAATCCATTTTAAAATAGGGGTGAACAATTGAAATAGACATTTCTACAAGAAGGACATGCAGCCTTGGCTGGTGTGGCTCATTGGATTGAGTGCTGGCCTATGAGCCAGAGGCTAGCCAGTTAGATTACCAATCACAGCACATGCCAGGTTGTGGGCAAGGTCCCAAGCATGGGGCATGTGAAAGGCAACTACACATTGATATTTCTCCCCCTCTGTTTCTCCCTCACTTCCCTCCTATCTTAAAATAAATAAATAAATGCAAACTCTTTTAAAAGGACATGCAAGTTGCCAATAGACATATGAAAAAATGCTAAACATTGCTAGTCTTTAGAGACATACAAATTACAAGGACAATGAGATATCACTTCGCACCTGTCAAAATGGTGATCATTAATAAACCAACAAACGAGTGCTGGTGAAGATGTGGAGAAAAGAAAAACCTAGTGCACTGTTGGTGGGAATGAAGTCTAGTGCATCCATTCTAGAAAACAGTATGTAATCTCCTCAAAAAAACTAAAAATGGAACAGCCTTTTGACCCATCAATTCCACTGTTTGCAATATTCCCTAAGAAACCTGAAACAACAATTCAAAAGAACATATGCACCCATATCTTCATAGCAGTATTATTTACAATACCCAAGTATTGGAAACAGCCAAAGTGCACATTAGTAGATGAGTGGATTAAAAAACTGTGGTACCCTGCTTGCTCGGCAGCACATATACTACAATTGGAGCAATACAGAGAAGATTAGTATGACTCCAAAGGAAAGATGACACACACAATTCGAGAAGTATTCCATATTTTATTGAATCAGAGAGTTGGAGGACAAGGTAGAAAAAAATTCCCAGAAAGAGCAAGATAAGGAAAAAAAGAGACCCAAAAGCTGTGAAGAGGGTTTCAGGGAATTGTAGAACATGAAATGTAATAATATCCATATAATTGGGATACTAGAAAGAGAGGAAGAGGAGCAAGGTAGAGAAAACCTGCCTGAAAAAGTAATGATGGAAAACTTTCTTAATTTGAGGAGAGAAAAAGTCACACAAGTCCAGGAAGCACAGAGAATCCCAATCAAGATGAATCCATAGAGGCCCACTCCAAGACACATTACAATAAAAATCGAAAAAAAATCAAAGATAGAGAATCTGAAAAGTAGCAAGGGAGAAATAAGAAATAGCATACAAAGGAGCTCCAATAATGCTAGTAACTGACTTTTCAACAGAAAAACTACAAGCCAGAAGGGAATGGCAAGAAATATTCCAAGAAATCAAAAGCAAAGGCCTGCAACCAAGATTACTCTACCCAGCAACACTTTCTTTTAAAATGGAGGCAAAGTAAGGAGTTTCCCAGAGAAAAGAAGGCTAAAAGGAGCCTTTTTGTAAAAGAATACACCTCCACCAAAACACCATGGCAAGACATACTAAAGGGACTGTTTTAAGAAGATGAAGAAAAAGAGTGAGAGAGAGAAGAACACAGGTACAAAGTGCAAAAATGGCAATGAATAAGAACTTTTCAATAATAACCTTAAATGTAAATGGATTAAATTATCCAATCAAAAGTCATAGGGTAGCTGAAAGGATAAGAAAACATGATCACCTCATATGGTGCCTACAAGAGACAGAACTCAGAACAAAAGTCTTACACAGACAGAAGGTGAAGGGTTGGAAAAAAAACATTCAAAGTAAATGGACAGGAAAAAAGTTGGGGTAGTAATACTTATATGAGGCAAAATATACTTCAAAACAAAGACCATAAAAAGAGACACAGAAAGATACTACATAATACTCAAAGGAATAATCCATCAAGACATAAACATTATAAACATATTTGTACCGAATGTAGCAGCACTCAAATATACAAGGAAAATCTGGGAAGATATCAAGAAAGATATGGAGAGTAACACACTTATAGTTTGGGATTTTAAAAACTCACTGTGAACAATGAATAGATCTTCCAAAGAAAGAATCAACAAGGATATTGTGGCACTGAATGATGTACTAGATCAAATGGACTTAATTGATATATTCAGAGACTTTCATCAGAAAGAAGCAAAATACACATTTTTTTCAAAAGCACATGGAATATTTTCAAAGATAGACCACATGAAGGGACACAAAACAAGCCTCAACGAATTCAAGAAAATTGAAATCATATAAAACATTTCCTCAGATCACAATGGCTTGAAACTAGAAATGAAACTAAAGGAAAAGATTGAAAAGCATTTAACTCATAGAAACTGAATAATGTATTAATAAACAATGATTGGGTTAACAATGACATCAAGGAAGAATTCAAGTTTCTGTAAACAAATTAAACTGAACACATGACATCCCAAAACTTAAGGTAAACAGCAAAGGCATTGTTCAGAGGGAAGTTCATAGTGATACAGGCCTACGTGAAAAAGACAGAAACACTTCAGATAAACAACCTAACCCCACGTGTACAAGAGCTGGAGAAACCAGAACAAACAAAGCCCAGAGTGAGCAGAAGGAAGGAAATAATACAGATCAGAGCAGAACTGAATGACATAGAGACTAAAAGAACAATTAAAAGGATTAATAAATCCAGGAGCTGGTTCTTTGAAAAGATAAAATTGAAAAGCCTTTAGACAGAGTCAAGAAGATAAAAAGAGAGAGGACCCAAATAAATAAAATAAGAAATGAAAGAGGAGAAATTACAACCAATATCACAGAAATACAAAGGATTGTTAAGAAATTGCAATGAACAATGATATATCAAGCAATTTAAAAACCTGGGTGAAATGGACAGATTTGTAGAAAAATATAATTTTCGGAACCTGAATCATGAAGATTCAGAAAGCCTAAACAGAACAATAACACCTTGTAAAATTAAAGCATTCATCAAAAACTCCTGGCACAGAGAAGCTCTGGATCAGTCGGTTTCACAGGATAATTTAATAAAATATTTAAGGAAGAGCTAACAACTATACTTCTCAAACTATTCCAAAGTATCCAAGAATAAGTAAGACTCCGAAACTCTCTCTATGAGGCCAGCATCACCCTAATCTTAAAACCAGATAAAGACACAACAAAGAAAGGAAACTACAGGCCAATAACGCCGATGAACGTAGACACAAAAATCCTCAACAAAATATTGGCAAACTGCATCCAGCAATACATTCAAGAGATCATGCACAATGATCAAATGGAATTCATCCCAGGGATGCAAGGGTGGTACAATATTCACACACGCGCGTACACACACACACACACACACAAACACACAAACAAACAACATAATATTTCACATTAAATAACACAAAAGACAAAAATCACACAATCATATCAGTAGATGTGGAAAAATATTTTGATAACATACAGCACACACTTAAGATAAAAACATTCAACAAAGTGTGAGTAGAGGGAACATACCTCAGCATAATAAAGGTCATATATGAGAAACATACAGGAAAGATCATATTCAATGGACAAAATGTAAAAGCTTTCCCACTAAGATCAGGAACCAGACAAGGGTGCCCTCTTTCACCACTTCTATTCAACATAGTATTGGAAGTTTCAGTCACAGTGAACAGAGAACAAAAAGAAAAATAAAAGGCATCCAAATTGGAAAGGAGGAAGTATAACTGTCATTGATTGTAGATGACATGATAATATACATGGGAAACCCTATAGACTCCACCAAAAAACTACTTCACCTAATGTGTAACTGGCAAAACAGCAGGATACAAAGTCAATATTCATAAACTGAAAGCATTTTTGTACACTAACAATGAAATATCAGAAACAGAAATTAGGGGGGAAGTCCCACTTGTGGTACCAGCAAGAAAAATTGTGTACCTATGAATGAACCTGATCATGGAGGTAAAATATCTTTACTCAAAAGAGTAGAGAACACCAAAAAAAGAAATTAACAAAGACAAATAAATGGAAGCATATACTGTGTTCATGGATTGGAAAAATTAATATCATCAAAATGTCCATACTACACAAAGCAATTTAGAGATCCAACACTATCCCTATTAAAATACCAATGAAATTTGTCACAGATATAGAACAAATATTCTGAAAATTTATATGGAACCATAAACAACTGGAATAGCCTCAGCAACCTTGAGAAAGAACAAAGTAAGAGGGATAACAATATCTGATATCAAAATATATTACAAGTCCACTGTAATGCAAACAGTCTGGTACTGGCATGAGAATGGAAACATAGATCAATGGAACAGAATACAGAGCCCAGAAATAAATCAGGTGTCTATGGTCAATTAATATTCAACGAAGGGGGCAGAAGCATAAAATGGAATAAAAATAGCCTCTGCAACAAATGGTGTTAGGAGACCTGGGCAGCTACATGCAAAAAAAAATGATACTAGACCACCAAGTTACACCATACACAAAAATAAACTCAAAATTAATAAAAGACTTAAATATAAGTCATGACACTCTAAAGTCCTAGAGGAGAACATAGACAGGAAAATTTCAGGTATTCAACATGGCAATATTTTCACTGATATGTCCGCTAGAGCAAGGCAAATAAAGGAAAGAATAAAAAATAAAAAGAGAGACTACATCAAATAAAAGAAAAACAAAAAATGAACAAACAAACAAACAAAAAACCTCGGCATTGCTAAAGAAAACATCAACTAAAATAAAAGGGAACCAACTTTATGGGAAAAGATATTTGCCAATGATAACTCAGAAAAGGGTTTGATCTCCAAAATATATAAAGAACTTACATGATCCTACACAAGTAAGACAAACAATCCAATTATACAATGGGCAAAGGATCTGAACTGATTGTGCTCCAAGGAGGACATACAGAGGGCTCAGAGACATATGAAAGGGTGCTCAGAATCACTAGCCATCAGAGAGATACAAATTAAAATCATAATGAGATATCAGCTCACACTGGCCAGAATGGCCATCATAACCAAATCAAGAAACAACAAGTGCTGGCGAGGTTGTGGAGAAAAGGGAACCCAAGTGCACTCTTGGTGGGAATGCGGACCGGTGTAAGCACTGTGGAAAAGGGTATGAGATTTCCTAAAAACAAACAAACAAACAAACTTAAAAATGGAACTGCCTTTTCATCTAGGAACTGCACTGCTGGGATTATACCCTACAAATCCAGAAACACCAATTCTAAAGAACCTATGCACCCCACTGTTCCTAGCTGCACAATGTACAATAACCTAGTATTGGAAGCAAGCTAAGTGTCCATCAGTAAATGAGTGGATCAAAAAACAGTGGTACATGTACACAATGGAATACGATGCAGCAGAAAGAATGAAGGAACTCTTACCCTTCATGACAGCATGGATGGAGGTGGGGAATATTATGCCAAGTGAAATAAGCCAGGTGGTAAAAGACAAATACCTTATGATCTCACCTATAAGTAGATCCTAATCAAGAAAAAAAGGAGCAAAATAGGATCAGAGAGATGGAAATAAAGAAGAAACTGACAGTAACTGGGCGTGGAGGAGTATAATGGAAAAAAGAAGAGGAAGGGTCAAGTCAAGGATCATGTATATGGGACCCATGGACAAAAATGATGGAGCGGAGGTTTGTATGTGGAAGGTTGGGAATGGGTAGGGTGGGGGAGAGTAATGGGGGATAAATGGGAAAACTATAATTGAACAATTTAAAAAAAGAAAAGAAAACTAAAAAAGGCAGTTCTATTTTTAGTTTTCATTTTGCTGACAACTGTACTTGAAAAACAATAAAAAACAAAAAAATTAAAACAACACTCTGTGGTACATTTACACAATGGAATGCAGCAGAAAGAGAAAATTGCTATCTTTTGCAATAGCATGATTTGAACTGGAGATGACAATGCTAAGTGAAATAAGCCAGTCAGGAATAGACAAACACCATATAATCTCACTTATAAGAAGAATCTTATGAACAAAATAAACTAATGAGCAAAATAGACCCAGAGAAATTGAATCATGGAACAGACTGACAGCTGCAAGAGGGGTTGGGTGAGGGGGATAACGGTGGATAGAAAAGGTGATATCAGCCAAAAAACATGCACGAATGATTCATGGACAGGGACAACAGTGTGGGGATTGACTGTGGGAGAGGGGGGTCAGCTGTGCTGAAGAGGGAAAAAGGAAAAAAAGTGGGACAACTGTAATGGAACGACAGTAATAAGAAAATAATTTCCAGATAAAATTAAATAAATTATAAAAACATTAAAAAATCTATTTGGATTTATTTCTCTGGTTCATTGACCTCAACTTTCTGTATACAATTTTGTTATTTTAAAGCATATTTTATTTATTATGCTATTACAATTGTTCCATTTTTTCCTTTCCTTTATCCCCCTCTATCCTTTAACCCTCTTCCCTCCAACATTCTCCACCTTTAGTTCATGTCCATGGGTCATACATATACGTTCTTTGGCTTCTCCCTTTCCTATACTATTCTTAACTTCCCCCATCTATTTTGTACTTACCAACTATACTATTTATTCCCTGCACCTTTTCTTGCATCCCCCCCATGCTCATTTCCCTCCATGTGATATCCATTTCTGTGATTCTCTTCCTTTACTAGTTGTTTGCTTAGTTTGTTTTTGTTTTTGTTGCTGTTTTTTAGGTTCAGTTGCTGACAGTTGTGAGTTTGCTGTAATTTTACTGTTCATAGTTTTGACCTTTTTTTTGGATAAGTCCCTTTAACATTTCATGTAATAAGGTCTTGGTGATGGTGAACACCTTTAACTTGACTTTACCTGGGAAGCACTTTATCTGCCCTTCCATTGTAAATGATAGCTTTGCTGGATAGAGTAATCTTGGATGTAGGTACTTGCCTTTCATGACTTTGAATACTTCTTTCCAACCCCATCTTGCCTGGAAGATTTCTCTGGAGAAAGCAGCTGATAGTCTTATGGGAATTCTTTGTAGGTAACTCCCTCCTTTTCTCTTGTTCCTTTTAAAATTCTCTCCTTATCTTTAATCTTGGGTAATTTAATTATGATGTGTCTTGGCATGTTCCTCCTTGTTTCCAACTTCTTTTGGGCTCACTGAGCTGCCTGCACTTGCATGTCTATTTCCTTTACCAGATTGGGGAAATTTTCTTTCATTATTTTTTCAAATAAGTTTTCAATTTCTTGCTCTTCCACTTTTCTTTCTGGCACCCCTATGATTCAGATGTTGGAACTTTTAAAGTTATCCCAGCACTTCCTAAGCCTCTCCTCATTTCTTTTTGGAACTCTTCTTTCTTCATTCTGTTCTGGTTGAACATGTATTTCTTCCGTTTTTTCCAAAATGTTGATTTGAGCGCCAGTTTTCTTCCATTCACAGTTGATTCACTGTATAGTTTTCATTATTTCTCTTTTTACAGCCTTCACTCCTTCATTTTGTGGCCATACTCAGCCATTTCTGTGAGCATCCTGATCACTGGTAATTTGAACTCTGTATCTGATAGGTTGGTTATCTCTCCATTGCTTAGTTCTTTTTCTGGAGTTTTGATCTGTTCTTTCATTCGGGCCATATTTCTTTATTTCAGTGCACCTGTTACATTTTAAGGGGTGGAGTCTTCAATATTTGCCATGGCAGGGCAACCCACTTCACTTGGCAGTGTACATGGGGGAGGGGTCAGAGAGGGAAAAATGCTACTTGCTTGGCTCCTTCCCTGCTTTCAGTCACTTCTCCATCACCCACAAGCAAATTGTGCCCTTCTGGTGCTTATCCTCAGATGGGCAGGCTTGTATACATTCTAGGACCCCATAGACTCCTCCAATGGACTGTCCTGTGAGACTGGAAGTTTTTCCCACTGTTGCAACCCCCATAGGCTTTTAAAGCCAGAGATTTTAAAGCTTTCTTTTCCCACACTGGAATCCTGGGTTGCATGACCTTTCTTGCTCCCCAGTTGTTCCTCCTGGTTAATCTGCACTCAGGTGTGGGACCATCCAGTTCTCCAGTCCCTTCTTTGCCTGCCCAGTCCACCACCCACCACCTTGGCACATGTCCTCTCTGTCTCTGCTGCCCTTCTCCACCCATCCTACCAGTCTGGGTTAATGTTTCTTCTTTAACTCCTTGGTTGTCGGACTTCCATACAGTTCATTTTTCTGGCAGTCCTGGTTATTTTTGTTTTTAAATTGCTTGTTATCCTTTTTTTGGTTGTGTGAGGAATCAAAACATATCTACATACACTTCCATCTTGGCTAAAAAGGATACAATATTCAACTTATAATTTTTTACACACCACCAGCAGCACAAACACCTGCAGCTGTGAGCAAGTGACAATCCTACTACCAACCTCAGCACTGTGTAGCCCACACTAGTTGTGCTAGATTTTTGGAATCCTTGACAAGATAGAAGATGGAAAACATAGCACAGAGGAATATTTCTCTACTGAAAAAGAAGTTTAAAACCCAAAATTTGTATTTGGTTGCTTGCTCAGTGCTCTAAAAGTCCAAAGAGGAATTATTAAGGACAGAGCCTTGTCAGTCAAAACGATTAATTCTAAGATGTGAAAGGGGATCATATGTCAAGCAGAATGGGTGATGTCAGCATGTCTACAGAAGCAATTGTGATACAGTGAAAAGAAAACTAGCCTAGGTATCAAGAACCAAGGGTTATATCCAATGTCAGCTCTAAATAGTTGTGTAAGCTTGGATCCGTCCTATACCCTCTCTGGGCCTTGTCTTTCATATTTAATAAAGAGAGTAACTGATTAAATGAACTTCTAAATTCAATTCCACCTCTTACCATCTAGGACTAAATGGTAGTTTAATGGGCAAATAAAAAGGGCAGAAGTAACTCTTAAAACACCTTGAATTGTGAACATTCTGAAGCTTGATTGCTGATAAGGCAGCTTTATTGTTGGAAAACAAAATCAATAAATGGCTAGACTAAAAAAGAGAAGTCAGGAATTGGTCATGAATTGTGTTGTGAGTCCAAGGCAGGGATACATAGATGGTGAAGAGTAATTAATTTGAAGCAAATACTTCTGGTGGACTAAAGTCCAAAAGCAGGGTTTTAAATGAAGCTGACATATATGTGAGTAATCATGTTTAAGTGGCAATGTTGAGGAACAATGAAGGGGTCCAACTGATATTCAATGCCTTCTCCACTGTTCTATGATTACATTGTAATTCCCACATTCTTCGGGTCTGTTAGAAAACCAGCATATTACTAGGAAAGTATGGCACATAAAACTGGAATTCATCATTTACACCTAAGCACAAACAAATTTCTTCAGATTAGCCAGCTACCTATTGGGGTCTCAAAACTGCAATGTAAGATAGGTAAATGTTGATGGGAGAAGAGGTAGGGAGAGTGAGGGCAGGATTTAGGATATAAAAGGTAAAATGACTCAGAATGTGGAGAGATATTTGGAGTAGAGATCAGGTGATACACTGTATCCTTCATCCATAGCAAGGATTCCTAGGCAATGAATGAATAATGTCAGACTATAAGGAATTTAAAGAAACCCATGGCTTTGAACAGGGTAATGCACAGAAATGGACAGAAAGTAAAAACAAGATTACATACTCTTTAAATAATAGTTGTAGGCACACAAAAACATTAAGATTCAAGCCAGGAATCCAAGATGGTGGTATAGTAGGTTGAAGTTACACTCACCTCTCACAGGACCAAACTGGAATCACAACTAAAATGTAGAACAATCAATATGAATAATAAACTGAAGAAGAGTTGAACAGAAGTTTTATAGCCAATGATTTACAAAAGAAGCCACATCAAGGTTGGTAGGAAGAGCAGAGATGTGAAAAGGGTTGGTTCTGTTTCCATGGGTTGTGGCTGGGATTCTGGAAAGATTTCTCAGCTGCAAAGGTCTCCCCTAAAAAACATGGGGGTTTCGCTCATGTTGGGCTCCTCATCTCGGAACATCAGAACTAGAAAGAGAACCCTACATAACATCTGGCTGAGAAAATCAAAGGGGATTTCTGTCTTCCAGAAAGAGATAGAAGTCTGATAGAGTCATGGGTGTCCTCTTTTAAAGAGAAAATGCACAAAATCTCATTCACAGCCTTTCACCCTGGCCTCCATGAGAGGAAGGGAAGCTTTGATCAAACTAGAGTCCTGGGAAAAGAGGCTGCTTTGTGAGGCTCTGGGGAGAGAGCTAAAAGGATAGCCACCAGATCCCCTGTGCTGAGTTGTTCTCCCACACCAGAGATACCATCCTTCTTGGGTAGAGCACTCTTTTCCATTTGGTTTCAGCCTAGGGAATGCAATAGCCCCACACTACCAAGTCCCCGTCCCCTGCATCTGGAGAGCTTACATAATACAGATGAACTAGCTACTGGGGCTCAGGATATAAAAGTCTAAGCAAACTCAGCAGGTGTCAGAGACTGACTTGTGTGGCTCTGGGGTGGAGGTTATTACCCCCACCTTCCTGTGAACCTGACCCATGTCACCATCAGGGGAGACCCATTAGCCTCACCCTTCTAACTTACAGTAGTGTGTCTCTGATGAACCCTAGTCTCCAGGAAGTCTGGAAAAAATCCAGGAGAGGCTGATTTGTGAGGCTTTATGGAGCAGTCCATTTTTTTTCCATTCCAGACCTGTGTATAGCCCTCTTATTACACAACCAGATCTTGGTATATTTGGATTTGATAAACTACTGAACTCACTCATTTACTACATGAGACCCCACCATACCACAAAGGCCTTCAGACACTGAGCAGGTAAAGGTGGCCTTGGTATACATTTTTACTGAGTGGTCTCATACCCAGCACTGGCACCAAGACTGAATCTATCATTTTGGTGAACACTATTCGATCCTATCTTGTGACTCACTAAGAACTTGACTCACACAACTCACATACAGCCAGAGGCATTTTCAACGATGGAGCATAACAGGCAGCTTTCAGGTGAAGGCAGGCAGAAGCAGAATTCAAAGTGTCTTGGGCCTTTTGCTAACCTAACCCTGGGCACCATGCTAGTGGAAGCTGGCCTGGGTATACAGCTTGGTACTTCCCCAGCACACCCAGGCCTATCAGAGGAAGCCAGAAACTGTGGATCGCTTTGTAGCCCCTAACAGGTTGCCAGTGGACAGTCATAAGCAGTGTCTGATATTAATCTATCCCACAGTCCCTCCCAGCAGGTCCCAAAACCAACACAACTAGTGGAAACCTTCAGAAAACATAAGGGCAGAATCCAATTAGCTCCGCAAGTGGTACATCCAAAGTGAGATTGTTTTAGGCACCAGACCCTACTGAGGAAAATACCACTTTCTGCATTCATCATCCACACAGCAGCTTGTGCACTGTGGATAGGGTCAATGTTCACAGTTGGTCAGCCTCAGGGTCAACACCACACATGGATGAGCCAACAGCAGTAAAGACTCAATTTCAATAAGAGGGTTCACATAACCCACACAAGGGATATTCCTGGAGCACCCAGTTCAGATGATCAAAGAAACTACACCACTGGTTCCCACAGGTCTGCATAAGACCACCATACCAAGACTGGAGCTATAGAAGACCTAACTAATGCACAGAAACAAATATAGAGAGGCAGCCAAAATGGAAAGACAAAGAAACATGCTCCAAAGGAGAGAATAGGAGAAATCCCCAGAAAAAGAGCTAAATGAAATGTGGCATAGAAATCATAAAAAGGCATAGAAATGGCATAGAAAAAAATATGGCATTAAAAATGAAAAAAACAAAACAAAACATGGTGTAGAATTAATAAAAAGGACCATTCAGAAAAGAAGAATGCAGACCTGGTTGTCTAGCTCAAGTGGCAGAGTGTCAGCCTGATACACCAAAGTTGTGGATTCAGTCCCAAGTCAGAGCACATACAATAAACAACCAATGAACCAATGAATGCATAAATAAACAGAACAACAAAGCAATGTTTATCTCTCTCTGTCTCTCTCTCTCTCTGTCTCTATCTCTCACCCTTTTTCTCCCTCTCTCTCTAAAAGTCAATCAATAAAAATTTGAAAAACAATAAATGAAGTATACGATTCTGAAATGAAGAGTGCACTAGAAGGGATAAACAGTAGGTCAGATGAAGCACAGTATTGAATCAGTGATTTGGAAAACAAGATATTAAAAAACACACAATTAGAGCAGCAAAAAAAATAAAATAATTTTTTAAAAATGAGAATCGTTTATGGGATGTTTGGGACAACATAGATCCCAACAATGTTCATATCATAGGGGTACTAGAAGAAGAAGAGAGAAGGCAAGTGATAGCAAACTTATTTAAACTAATAATGACGGAAAACTACTTCCCTACCTTGTGAAGGAAGCACAGAGTCCCAAACAAGATGAACCCAAAGAGGTCCATACCAAAACACATCATAATTAAGATGGCAAAGTTTAAATGAAAAGAATCAAATTTAATATCAGCAAGAGTAAGATAGGTCACTACAAGAAAGTTCCCATGATACTATCAGTTGGTTCCTCAAATAAGATGTTTCAATCCAGAATGGATTGGCACAAAATAATTCAAAATGAAATGAAAATGAAAAGCAAGGACTTTCAACCAAGACTAACCCAACAAGGCTATCGTTTAAAATTAAAAGAGAGATAAAGAACTTTCCAGATGAGAAAAAGCTAAAGGAGCCCCTTAACACAAATCCTGTTTTACCCAAAATGTTAAAGAGACTTCTTTAAGAAGAAAAAAGGTAAAAAAAAAAATATGGTTATAAAGGATAAAATAGTACCCTGGCCAGTATGGCTCATTGGTTGGAGCATTATCTTGTAAACCAAAAGCTGTCCAGTTGAGTTCCTGGTAAGGACACATGCTTAGGATGCAGACTCAGTTCCCAGTCAGTGTGCATTCAGGGGACAAATGATCCATGTTTTTTTTGTCTCACATCAATGTTTCCAGAGGCAGATTAAGGTCGGTTGAGGCCCTAGATGCAGAAGGAAATATTGGGCCCCTTAAAAAAAAGAGACAGACAGGGAAAATAAAAATACATGTTAACCATATTTTTAAATAAATAAAAATATTATGTATTATTAATGTTTTATTTCCAATAAAATTTGAATATATGTATTGCACATATGAAACTAAACTTCGTGTCATTAGAAAAAAAGTGTAAAGTTGGGGTTTTGCGGGGCCCTTCAGAAGTTGGGACCCAGGGCACACATCCAGTGTGCCGACCATTAAATCCGCCTCTGAATGTTTCTCTCCCTCTTTCTCCCCTTCCCTTCTCCTTTCTCTAAAATATATAAGCATGTCTTCAGGTGAGGATAAAAAAGAAAATAATAACTACATATCTATCAATAATCACTTTAAGTGTAAATGACTTAAATGTTTCAATCAAAAGACATATAGTAATTGAATATATAAGAAAAAATACACACACACACACACACACACACACACACACACACAGTCTGCAACAGACTCCCCACAGTATGAAAGACAACAAAGGCTGAAAGTAAAGGGACAGAGAAGATATTTATGCAAAGAAAAATAGAAAAAATCCAGTGTAGCAATACTCATATCAGACAAAATAGACTTTAAAACCAATGCTATAATAAGAGACAACAAAAGTACTACATAATGGTAATAGCATCAATCCAACAAGAGGATATAACCCTTGTAAATATTTATGTACCCAAAAGAGGTATACCAAAATATATAAAGCAAATCTTGATGAACAGAAAGGGAGAAATCAACAGTAATATAGTCATAGTAGGGAGGTTTAACATCCCATGGATATCAGTGGATAGATCTTCCAGACAGAAAATCAACAAGAAAACTGAAGCCTTAAATAATATACTAGATTGGGTGCATTTAATTGATATTTTCAGAGGTTTTCATCCCAAAGCAGCAGAATACACATTTTTTTTCAAGTGCACATGAAACATTTTCTATGAAAAACCTCATGTTAGGACATAAAAGAAGTCTCAATAAATTTAAAAGCCTGAAGTCATATCAAACATCTCTGAACATAATGTTATGAAACTAAAACTCATTTACAAAAAACAAAACAAAAAAAAACTGGAAAACACATAAAGGATACATAACATATTACAAAATAATGAATGGGTTAATGATGAGATCAAAAAAGAAATCAAAATATACCTTGAGCAAAATGAAAATGAGAATAATACCTGAAAACTATGGGGCATGAGGAAGGATGTCTTAGAGGGAAATTCAGAGTATTACAGTCCTACACTAAGAAATAAGAAAAATATTAAAAAAATAATCTAACTTTATGCCAAAGGGACAAAAAAAAAAACAACAAATGAAGCCCAATGTGAACAGTGTGGTGATGCTGGGGATAGGGTGTGTAAAGGGGTTAAATGGTAATGGAAAAAATACAATAATAATTTTTAAAAGAAAGGATATAATCAACATCCCTTCTGCTTCAGAGCAGAAATAAAAAAAAACAAAGTCTAAAAAATACAAGAGATCAATGAAACTAATAGCTAGCCCTTTGGAAAGATAAACAACATAGATGAACATTTAAGCAGGCTCATCAAGGAAAAAAGAGAGGTCCCCCACAAAAAAAATGAAATCAGAAATGAAAGAGAAGAAATAAAACACACACAACAGAAATACATAGGATTATAAGAAAATATTTTGACAATTATGCACCAACAAATTGGACAATCTGGAAGAAATGAATAAATTCCTAGAAACATAAAATTTCCCAAAACTGAATCAAGAAAAAAACAGAAAATCTGACCAGATTAATTGTAAATAATAAAATGGAAGCAGTAATAAAAAGCCTTCCAAAAAAAACAAAAGTCCTGTACCAAATAACTTCACAGGTGAATGTTACCAAATATTCAAAGAACTAACACTTATCCTTCTCAAAATATTCAAAAAAATTCAAGAGGAGAGAAGACTCCCAAGCTCATTTTACAAGGGCAGCATTATCCTAATTCCAAAACAATATAAATACACTACGAAGAAAAAATATATAAGCCAATATCCCTCATAAAGTTAGATGCAAAAATCCTCAACAAAATATTAACAAACCAAACCCAGCAATATATTAAGATAATACACCACGATCAAATGTAATTTGTTCCTGAAATGCAAGCCTGCTACAATATCTACAAACCAATTAACATGATAAACCAGGTAAACAATATGAATGATAAAAGTCATATGATCATATCAATACATATTGAGGAAAACATTTCATAAAGTCCAGCACCCATTTATGAGTAAAAAATCTCAGCAGAGGGGAAACAACTGAACATACATCAATATAATAAAGGACATATATGACAAACCCCCAACTAAAACTATACTCAATGGTGAAACACTAAAAGCATTTCCCTTAAGATCAGGAACAAGGCAGGGATGCCTACTTTCATCACTTTCATTCAACACAGTACTAGAAGTCCTAGGCATAACAATCATAGAATAAAAAGAAATGGAATTTCATTTAAATTCCATTTAAAGGAATTCATTTAAAATGGAAAAGAAAGAAGCAAAAGTGTCATTAATTTTTCATGATACTGTGTATAAAGAACCCTAAAGAGCCCACCAAAAAACTACTAAACTGATACATAAATTCAGTAAAATAACAAGAATACAAAATAAATAGAAAATCAGTTGCATTTTATACATCAATAATGAACTATCAGAAAGGAAAACTAAGAAAGAAATACCATTCACACTCGTATTAAAAATTACTTAGGCCCTGGTTGGTGTGGCTCAGTGGATTGAGTGCTGGCCTGTGAACCAAAAGGTCGCTGGTTCAATTCCCAGTCAGGGCTCATGCCTAGGTTGCAGGCCAGGTCCCCAGTAGAGGGCGCCTGAGAGGCAACCACACATTGATGATTCCCTCTCTCTCTCTCCCTTCCACTCTGTCTAAAAATAAATAAATAAAATATTTTAAAAATACTTAGGAATAAATTTAAACAATGAGGTAAAAGACCTGTACTCAAAAAATTATGACACTGAAGAAACAAATTGAAAATCTAAATAAATGGATGAATATGCTGTGCTCATTGACAGGAAGAATCACTGTTAAATGTCTGCATTGCCCCCTAAAATACACAGATTCAATGCAATTACTATCAAAATAACAATGATGCATTTCACAGAATTAGACAAATTTATACAGAATCAAAAAAATCCCTGAATAGGAAGATGACAACCAAGTAGGTGGAAGCTGAGTCTACTTGCTTTTGCCCCCAATGCGGACCCTCAGATGATCTGCTGAAAAATAATCTGCACATTCAACTGAATCTTAGCTTATATGAAGTTTGGAACCAAGGAGAATAGAAGATGTTTCACAATGGGCAGTAAGGAGATTTTATAAGTCAAAGGAGAAATACTCCATGTGTGGTGCCTGCAGCCACAGGGAGCTTACTTAGAAATCAAAGGTTTGCAACTCCCTCCCCTCCCAGGGCAGAGAACCCTTAGACCCAGGCCAGGGGTGGCATGCATACACAAAGTCATGGAGATCCAGGCTATGCACACACACAGAGTGAGCAGCACACCCATAGCTGCAGTGGCAAATGCCAAACAGGAGAATGCCAGAGAGAGAGGGTAATTTTATCTGCACCTGAGTCAGGCAGAGTCAGGCTGTGGCAAGCCCTGGCTGTGAGAGACTTTTGGGTTTTTGGAGAGATGGTATATGTGGAAAACCTGGACAGTGACTCAGTATTGAAGTGGGTGTGCCCAGAAAGACTTTTTAAAAGGGGAGCTGAAGTGTGCTGGGCAAGGACCCCATGTACAGCTGCCCAACCAACAAAGGGAAAAGATTTAAAGCATGGTTCACTCCCGCTGAATATAGCTGGGTAGAGAGATCAGAAAGGTGCACAGCAAGGGGATTTATCAGCCCCAGCTCAGCACAGCTAGCAGTCTGGAGGCTGTGCAGAGTGGAGGAATCAGGACTGTGTCTGCTGTGAGGGCTGGGAACTGGACAGACAAGTGTTGAACAACTGAGATTATTGACCTCCAGGCAGAACCCCCTCCCCTGACAGGCAGAGATCAAACATCCAGGAAGAGAAGGATGCACCCAGCTCCCACGTCCTGCAGAACAAGCAGGACAGGCTCAAGAACCCTCTGCAGGGTTCATATCTACAAGAGAAAGACAGAAAGAGGAATGCCTAAAAGACCCATTTTGAATTTATCTCAGGGAGACAAAATACACGGCTTCCTAGGGCCCTATTCCACTGGGGCCAGCAAGGCAGGGAGATCAGAAATCAGTGCAGCAAAAGGGAATCAGGGTCTCACACAGCCTTGGCTCACACACAGAGCTGCCATCAGCACCAAACAGGAAAGAGCTGACCCTCCTACACGGATTTGCCCCTCCCTTGAAACAGACAGCTAGTCCATCAGAAGGTAGACATTATTGGAAATAAGTTGGGGCAGACCAAGACAAATGGTGCAGGGGCAGGGGGAACACACCCACAATTTTCTCAGAAGTCTGTACAGTGCTTCCCAGGAGAGAACCAGGGGTACCACCCTTCCAATCACAATAGAAGCCCCCCTCTAGAGTCAGGTAAAGGTGATACAGACTATACTGCCAGAAGTTGGACCACTCAACTTGGGACCTTGAGATGATAAAAAGTCAGAGGAGAATCCAGAAAGAGATGACAGAAGGCAAACACCAAACTCTGCGGAGATGAATTCCACTTTGTTCTTCAGAATTTGGATTATGTTTTCCTTTCTTTTGCATAACCTTTTAATATTTCTACTTTTGCTACAATTGTATTCCAACAAATTCACTGTTCTTTGCCTTTTATTTTTTATTATCTGTATTTATATTTTTATACATTTTTTATTTTTATTTCAAATCTCACATTGCACCCTTCCTTTGTATTATTCCATTTTGCCTTCTTCCTGCCCTTTCTTGTTTTTGTTGTAAATTTTATCCCCCCCCACTATGCCTTGTACCTATCACTCACTCTTACTATTTCTCCTCCCTCTATCCTCTCAAAAGCATCCTTCCTTCTTTTAGTCAGCTCACAGTCTTTTCCCCCTTCTTATAATATTCTTATTTTCTTTCCACCTTTATAAATTGTGGCTCATTTGGCATGGATATTGTGACTATTGCTATTCTTATTTAATGGTATTCCTATTTGCTCACTATTTTTTAAAATTTTATTTCAAATCTCACAGGTTATTCTCCCTGTATCTTACTCCATTTTGCCTTCCTCCTCCCCATGCTTGTTTGAGTCTGGAATTTTATTTTATCCCCTTTTTTAGGCTGGATTCCAATCCTTACTCATTATTTCTCCTTCTTCTACCTTCTCAAAATCATTTTTCTTTACTGTAGATATCTCATACTCCCTTTCGTTTTCATATAATATTCTTATTCACATTCCACCTTTATTAATCTTGGCTCAGCTTTCATTGTTATTGAATGTGTTGTATTTTTTTACTGCAATTTTTTTTCCCTTTGGTTCACTATTTTTTTAAAATTTTATTTCAAACCTTATATTATACTCTTCCCTTTTCTTGCTCAATTTTGTCATTGTCCTTTCTTGTTTTATTTGTTTTCAATTTTATTTTCCTTTCTTCTATAACCTACTAATATAACTGCTCCTCCCTCATCCCACCTTAAAATCATTTTTCTGCCCTTGAATAATCTGATATTCCCTTTTTCCTATTGTATAATATTCTTAATCTCTTATTCTTAATATCAATGACTGTTGATATTGCTGATGTAGTAGAGGGAAATTTTGCTGGCATGGATTTGGTTTTCTGGGTAGTATTGCTTTGTTAACCAGCACCGGTACAACAGCATACAAGACATGGTGGGATTTGTGACTCCCAATCAGCCAGCTGGAGGGGAGAAACCAACAATAAATGAGCCATCAATAATGAAAACCAAAGTACAATAAGAGGGACCACAAAAACAGAATAAAGGAAAACCCTAGAGTATCCAGATTAGGAGATCAAAGAGACTGCATCACTTAGTCCCAAAGAACTCTTACAATAGAAATCCACCCAATGAAGACAGGCAGGCAAAACAGAATAACTTGAGGTGCAAATACAAACAAAAAGAGCCACCTAAAATGGGGAGAGAAAGAAACAACCCTCAATTGAAAAGAAAGGAGGAAACCCAGAAAAAGGACTAAATGAAACTTAGTCAAACAATCTAACAGATAATTCAAAATAATGGTTGTAGACAATAAATTCAGGAGCTGGTTAGTTGAAAAGATAAAATGACAGACTTTTAATCAGCCTCATCAATAAAAAAAGAGGGAGAACCCAAATAAAAAGTATTAGAAATGAAAGAGAAGAAGTTACAACTGATACCACAGAAATACAAAGACCGTAAGAAATTACTATGAGTAACTATATACCAAGAAATTGGACAACTAGGACTAAAAAACAAATTTCTAGAAACATATAATCTTCAAAAATGAATCAAGGATAAAAACAACTAGTGATATGGAAGCAATGATCAAAAAACTCTAGCACACAAAAGACCTTGACTGGATGGCATAGAGTTGTTTGTAGTAATTTCTTACAATCCCTCATATTTCTGTGGTATCAGTTGTGATGTCTCCTCTTTCATTTCTGATTTTATTTATTTGGATGATATTTTTTTTATTTTTCTTGATGAGTGTGCTTAAAGGATTGTCAACTGTGTTTATCTTTTCAAAGAACCAGCTACTTGATCTATTGATTCTTTGAATTGTTCTTTTAGTCTCTATGCCATTCTATTCTGCTCTGATTTTGGTTATTTACTTCCTTCTACTCACACTGGGCTTTCCTTGTTTTTGTTCCTTCAGTTCTTGTAGATGTAGGGATAGGTTGTTTATTTGAAAAAATTATATCTTTTTTAGGTAGGCCTGTATCACTATGAACTTCCCTCTCAGAACTGCCTTCATTGTGTCCCGTAGGTTTTGGCCTGTTTTGTGTTCACATTTATTTTCAGGAACTTTTTAATTCCTTC